>OVAP01004833.1:0-13899 GCA_900406295.1 Aurinia saxatilis | reverse complement strand
CCATGTTTGAGTCATACAGTGTGATTTCAGGACAACTTTCCTTCACCTTGATCACATTCCTTAAGATGGCTTGGCGACGAGCTTCGATTTCCTTTCTTGTTCCTTCTCGGACTTCCTAGGAGGGTCTGGAGCAGGCACATGAGGGTTGTTAACTAGTTCAGGAGTTGTAGAAAGTCGATCCATGGCATTTGATGAAGAACAAGTCGTCGGATACTGTTTCTGCAGGGGGTGTCGATCGACACCCCCAATGGTGTTGATCGACGCCATTTCCTTCTGAGCTCACGTGTGCTGTTGAGAGCTGGGGTTGAGGTATTTACAGTGTGAAAGTCGACACTGGGAGGTGTCGAATGACACAGACCGTTCTGTCGATTGACACCATGTCTTAAAACAGAGTTCATTGTGTGGTTTCCCATTAAATCCTACAGTCATCTTTTGCTGGCCTTCAAGAATTTGCTCGAGCATGGACTTGGTTTCATCATCTTGTGCTTGTTGAAAGTGGTAAGAAATATTGCCATAGCTTCTTCCTTCTCAAATTTGCTTTTCATATCCTCCAGCAAAAGATTTATTGTAGAAATGTTTGTTGTAGAAGTGTTGGCCAGAATTTCCAACATAAGCAACATCCTTCTCTTCCTCTTCTTTTTGGACAGCATCAACATCAGCAAAATGGACACTCTTTTTACTTTCTTTCATCATGAAATCGAGCTTTTGATGGAGTTCTTCGATTATTTGAGCTTCAACATTGCTCAACATCTTGGGCCTATCATACTCCACTCCACGGTTGTAAGAGCTCGCAGCCAAATTCCCTATCAACTTGTAGGTACCATCTTTGGTTTATGTCATAAAATCACCATTGCTGGACGAGTTGAGAGCATTCTTGTAATCCCAATTTACACCATCATAAAAGAGGCCTAGTGCTGGAGGTAAAGCCTTGAGCCATTTTCCGCCTTATCGGTAAGTGAAAAGGGGAAAGGCATGCACATGCTGTAGTCAGTTGGCGAGCCATTTGTGATAGTGTTGCACATCCTCTCGTAGTCATCGATATGGTCCATCGGATTCTCATGAGCATGGGCTTGGAACCGATTTTGCTTCACCAAAGCAATCATTTAAGATGTGACTTCACTACTTTGGCCAAGGACACGAGCGGGACAAATGGCTACCCGGTTTGAGTAGAAGGAGTGTTGAGTATCAGATGATCCAATGGTGACTACTTGCTGAGGATTAGTGCACAACTGTTTTAATTCATCCTTCATCTTCCTCATCTGTTCAAGGAGAGTAGCATTGTCAATTTGATCAGGCATTGTGGCTGTTTAACCTGAAATATCAAAGAGAAAACCCAAAAAGAAAATTAATTAGTAAATAAATACAATAAAACAAAACCAAAGAAAACAAGCAAAAAAATAATAGAATTCGATAAACTAGTATGCAAGTTTAATTTGTCCCCGAAAACGGCGTCAAAAACTTGATACACAAAGTTTTACCCTATGTATTTCTAACTGCAAGTGCACAACAAATATCAGTTATAGTACTAAAGGATCGAATCCACGAATCAAATAACAAAACAAACTAATTTAAATAAATTCTAAATTAAAACAAAAAATGATTGGTTTTACGTTTTACTAACTAAAGCAGAAAATATGTAAATTATGAGGGGTTTAAATCAATTAAAACAAATGCTAAGCTTTGGGAACTTCGACTAAGAATCAATTCTGAACCTAAAAATGGGCAGTATCGATCGACACTGATGTGGTGTCGATCGACACCCGTCAGACAAAATTTATAGAAACCTTAACTCTAGAACATGAACAATTCTATCAAGCCAATCCAACTCTCGCTGAGACTTACTAACTTAATTTAAATCCTAGAAAGACCAACTCTCGCTGAGAAATCATATCGAATTTAAACTAGCATTAACAAACCGAGTCAATTGTTCACTAACTATTCTAAACCAAATCTCGTTGAGAACAGATAGCTAGCTCTCTTAATATTGATTACAGCAATTTATTAGCACTCTCATGCATAATAAATTCCCTATGATCTTGACTCTAGATGATCAAACTAAAGTTAGCAATACAGACAATCTACGAGAAGAGTTCATCAATGGTCCATAAATTAAGCTTAAGGTAATCAGAAAATCATCCTAATCTAAGAACCCTAAACCTAACTAATAAACTACACAGACACGGCCAAACAATTCATCATGCGATAATTGAAAGAAAACAATATAAATTCAATAAAAGGGTTTAAGAAATCTTCTCCCAAAACTCTCTCCAAAGAATAAGAATGCATAAGCCTAAACAATGGCTGTAGAAAAGTATTTATTGGGTGTAGGACGGATTTTAGAATTAGAGAATTAATATAAAAGATTTAGGGAAAATCTTGATCGTAAGATTTCAGGAAATATTCTGATTCTCAGTAGGTTGTCGATCGCCACCACCCTGGTGTCGATCACACCTCCTCCTAAATTTCCATCTTTGTTTTGTTTCCTTTTTCGTCTCTTCAAGTTTGTACCATTTTTGCTCCATAATTCTTCTAGATCCTTCCAAAGCTCCAAATCTCGTCATTGCACCTAAAATGACTCTTTTGGACTCTAATAATAATAATATAGACTCTAAAATAAATATAAGTATAAGTTTATTATCATAAAAACCGATAAAATACGAGATATATCACTTTTTGTTCCAGCAAGCTCTACACTTTCACTTAGTACCAGACTCTATTTCAAATATCATTAGATTTATAATATTTTAATGGAAGATTATGATAATTATTGTTGAAAATTATGTTGATTAAAATAATATTTAAAAGGAGCAATTCTTCATACGGTAAAATTATCCAAATCCTTCCAAAGCTCCAAATCTCGTCATTGCACCTAAAATGACTCTTTTGGGTTCTAATAATAATAATATAGACTCTAAAATAAATATAAGTATAAATTTATTATCATAAAAACCGGTAAAATACGAGATATATCACTTTTTGTTCCAACAAGCTCTACACTTTCACTTAGTACCAGACTCTATTTCAAATATCATTAGATTTATAATATTTTAATGGAAGATTATGATAATTACTGCTGAAAATTATGTTGATTAAAATAATATTTAAAAGGAGCAATTCTTCATACGGTAAAATTATCCGTGTGGATGATGGATCATGTAAAGTATATAAAATTAACTATATTGAGCATGTGACGAAAAGATGATTTGGGTTTCTTTACCAAAGATTTTACTCGCCGTTATTGGTCTCGATGGAGGTCTCCCCAATTACCTACTGCGAGGTTTAGAGCAAAAGGGGACTCCAATGAACAGTGGAAATAAGGTGATGATACAAGGATCTGTTAATTTAATTGATACTCAAGGATCATAATCAAAATTTTAGAGAAGATGGAGAAGGATATTACTCATTCAGTTTTGGAATCAGAGAAAGATGATGATGGGATTACGACAAAGCGATCTGTAAATTCAGGAGTGTATTGGTCGTCGATGGTGGCAAAAATGTCTGAAGTGAATAGGAAGATTTTTAACCCAAATTTAGAAGATAAGAGGGTTCCCGAATAAAGATCGGTTTAAATCTCATGGTCTTCAGTGGTAGCAAATAGTCAAAGATGCTGAAATAAGAGTATAAGGTAGAGGAAATCGAAGGGCTCTTTGATGTGAGTATTTCAGATGAATTTTTTGTTGATGCTCCTCCAATTTGGGAAGATATCCTCATTGGTAAGTTCTTATTAAATGTTCTGATGTAAGATTTACACGGTGGTTAATAAGATATCCGTCTTGGCGACAAAACTGTGTGGACTTAGTGTTTATGGTGTATAGTACAACAATCAAATTTTATACAAGAATGAAGCAGTTCGGTCTCGTGTTCTAAGAAGAGTTATGTGGAATTTGTGTGATGTTCCAATAGTTGTCTCTAAATGGAGATAAACCTCAACCAGATATGAAAAAATTTCCGCTATGGATGAATGTTAAAAATGTTACGCAAAAGATGTACTTATGGAAAAGACTTAGTTTCCCAGTCTCACCAGTTGGTACTCCAAAAAGACTACACCAAAAAAAAAAAAAAACGTGTTGTATTTTTTCTAAGAGTCAAAGGTATTATTACTTCTCAACAAATTAAAAGATATTGAAAAACAATGTCTAAAAGATCCTTATTTATCATGCTAAAACATGGATTAGGTTAAATTGCAGTTTCCGTAATATTTTGGGCAATTTTGTTATTTATGAAAAAGGAGGAATAGTCTTATCGTGATAGGTGTCGACCGACACCATTGATATTTCGTGTGTAATTATCTTTGTTCGCCTGTTATTTGTTTTCTCTTCGATCGGCTCGCCTAAAAAAGCTTTAAATTGCTTTAGAGTCACCGAACTCGTGCTATAACACGTCAATTCTCACAAAAACTCTGAAAACCCTCATAAACTCGACAAGACATGAATATCATGGTTGAAAACCTGTAAAACCTTGCTATATCACGTAGGTAAAGGAAAGAGATAAAATATTGGAAAAAGTAAGCAAGGAGTATCAACATGTTGCAATCCAAACGTTTAGGCAAAACATAGTATGAGAGGTAGTGAGACAAGGATCTAAGGTTTTGGATCTCGACATAGCCAAGGAAGCAAAAAGATCTAGCTCTATAAACTAACCCTAAAAATTGCCCTTTAGGTGTCTTAGATCGAGAGGTTTTGAGTATAGCTTCAGTAAAACAACCATATCTTCTCAACCGCTAATCAGAATGACTCGAAACCACCGTCAAAGTGAAGCTAACTCAATTTCCTATTAGTGCAAAATTTGAGATTGAAACGCTTACGGAAAGACTTTCATATGACACAATCTTTATGTCACTTCAGACTGGTTCTGCATTGTCATTCCACTTATTTGCCTCTTTTTGCCTCAAATCTTTATTTTGAAGCTTCAATCCAAGCTCCAATGCATTAAGCACCGAATCTAAAAAAACCAAAAGAATAAAAAAACAAAGGAAAAAGTGTTAAAATGTGTTGGAATACATTAGTTCTCCAAACTTAACATTTGCTTATCAGCAAGAAAACATCAAAGACTAAAGAAAAGGAGAAATGTTTGAAGGTGGGGACTCATAGCTAAAAAGATAACGTTTGAAATTGAAAAGATGGATTCTAATCAATGTCAATTTCACAAGAGAGATTCCTACTTATCATGCTTAGCATACATGTCAAAGATCCAACTCGATTCCTATTCACCATCCCTTTAACATTCAATTAAAAATCAAGCGCAGTCTAAAAAATGGACAAGTGATCACACAACATTTGGTTTGGTATGAGAAAAAAGGTTCAATATGAAAAGAAAAATGGTTTAGTGTATCAAATTTCGAATAACTCTAAAAAATAGGAATGCTATCATTATGTAAAAGCAAGGAAGAAGAGAGGAATTGATGCATACAAATAATTTCTTCCATTTTACCCATCCTAAATTCTCGAAAGTCAAATCTTCATAAACCAATTCACTATCATCTCCTAAAAATCAACACTATCTAGAGAACTCTCATGATACAAAATTTTCAACCACTCTTGATGTGGGGGTTGGATTTCATCCCCTAAGATTGATAGCATGAAAATGACTAAGTGCTTTTGCAAAACAAGAACAACGGCAAAACATTTGGATACCAAATGAAGAAACAAGGTCTCGAGTCGCACATATCTCTTGGTGAGACGTCCCACGAGCTATGAGCCAAGTGTAGCTCGCTTAATCATCTTCGGAGAACCTTCCCATGACCTGCGAGACTAAACCAGGTCACCTATTCATCCCCCACAACCATCCAGCGACCCACGAAGGAGTCATGGGTCGCGAAGGAAGCTTCCGCGACCCGATTAATGTGCAGCTCGGCCTTTCCCATCTAAACTAATTTCCCGCGACCAGGCGGATGTCATGGCTCGTCGCTTTGCTCTCCATACGCACCCCGCGACCCATGGGTCAAGTTCAGCTCACGTCTTCCCTTATGTGCATTCCCGTGACAACCGTTACATGTGTGGTGATAGGTCGCATGATGACATCGGTGAGTCTTCCTGTAGTCGTGGCAGCCCGTGTGACGGTCTGAGAAGCTTCCTGCGAGCTAGATAAGTTATGTAGCTCGCACATCCTCTCCGAGCAAGCTTCCGCGAGCCAAGTAGCCCGTGAGTCGCTGATCTCTTGATCACATGTAAGTCCCACGACCTGAGCTGGTCGTGTGGCTCGCCACTCGTTCATGAAGGCACTTTATGCGACCTAAGACCACGAGTTGAGTCACGGCTTGGTCTTGGACGAGTTCCCGTGACCTAATTAGTCGTATGGCTCGCTCTCCATCGGAAAGAATGTGTTCCGCGATCCAACATCTTCGTTGGTTCGTCATACGGTCATGAAACCGTATCCCGCAACCCACATAGCATGGCATGGGTCGCGGGACATCACCAAAACATTTTCCCCGACCCATGCATGGTTCGCGAAGACAACTCATTTATCAAGGCTCAATGCCATTCCATGGATCAATCAAGCCAAGTACTTAATTCCAACGAGAACGTATGATCCACGAAGTAACATTAACTTACACTATCACGAAATGCGACCTACAAGTCCAAATACACTCTCGACAAGCTAAACGGTCCGATAATTCATCATGGGCCGATATCCGAGCCAAGCCTTCCAACAAGATCAATCACCGTCATACTAGAAGATTCATGAAGATTTGTGGATGTATCTATGAAAAAGGAAGTCTTCTTCTGTTAAACGTTAAAAAGGAACGCTTTCGTAGAAATATCGGAGAAAAAGGAAATTCACCGATTCACATCCAGTCTACGAAGAAATGGAAGGAGACCCATGATAAGCCCTAAGACCTAGGACGGTTTAGCTGAGAGTGTATATATCTTGCTAGTCATAACTTACATTGTATCTTAAAATCTCTTAACCTCTCGAACCATAGAGAGCTCTAGCAATAAAATTCGTGTTCATCAATATTTTGTCTTTCATTATAAATTCTATCAGTTTATCTCTTTCTTCCGTTTTGTCTTCCGTCCACTGTTTCTGTCCGTTCTCTTTACTTTCTCCGCTATCATATTTGCAAGTGATTCATACATAAGGATAGTCGACGATCCCCAAAAAGTTTCGTTATACTAGTTTGTGGTTGTGTGAATTTCGGTACACATAATTTGGCGCCGACTGTGGGGACTCATCGACGGTTCCACACAAAGAATCTCTTGTAACCCACGACGAACATGGCAAGGGGGAGAATAAAGTACCGAGCAATCCTACACGAATGGTTCCATGGTGACTCCACAACCAAACGGAGGAATCAACAACGGAAGCCATGCTGACTCCACTCAATGGAGGACGTCCGACCACACAGACTCCATTGAACAAAGGAGGAGACAAAATCGTCAATCCTTAAACTGGCTTTGCAGAAGTCAACACCTTGCTCAACAACTTGATTACACGCTCCGTGAAGTAAGACAAGATCAACCAATCCATCGCGGATAGGTTGAAGGAACTCTATGTCCGAAACCAACCTCAGAAAGCTTCGAGAAGGCTCTTCGGCTTGCCAGCTCTCGACCCTGCAAGACAGACGGCTCACAGGAATCCTGTCGCTTGAACAGAGCAAACACAAGGACCTGAGAGAACTATCGACCTCACCAAGGATACTCCGGTGATCAACAGGCAACCTCTCAACGAAGACGATCGTGAGAGAGAGTCAAGCCCACCTCAGAACACTCAACAACCAGAGCATACAATACAATCTGAAGATCAAGGCAAAGAAGTCTTCAAAGAATACTCCGATGACGATCAGCTCGGAGAACACAAGGAAGAAATCCTCTGACTCAGAGCATCTCTCCGCATAATAGAAGCTACTATCCAGGAGGTGCGTTCGCAGATTCACAAGGAAACTAGCCGCGGAAATCGACCGCGTTGTCGAAGAATCGCTGATGACTCCTTTCACTCAGAAAATCACAAAAGCTCGTATCCCAGATCCTGGAAAAGTCAGAATCCTGTTCTACGACTGGACGACCGATCCAAGAGAGCCCCTAACACTTCCGAATCTCCATGAACAGGGTTAAATTCCCATGGGGATACGACGACGCTGGTTTTTGTCTTATTTTTGTCGAGAATCTCAAAGGACCAGCTCTGCAAAGGTTCTCTCCGCTGCCGAGAAATTTGATACACAAAAGTGTATCATTTTGTATATTACCGCAAGAGCACATCAATTATTGGTTACAGTACTAAAGGTATCAGATCCACAAAGACCAATAAAATTACAAACCAAATTAATAAACTCTAAATAAATTCTAGGACAGAGGTTTTTAAATCACGAATTATCTATAACTAACAGATTATTGGGTTTAAACAATTAATGGCAAGGTTAGACTTTTGGGACTTCAGATTTAGACTCAAAACAGCAACCATAGGCGTCGAGTGTCGATCAACACCAATAGGGTGTCGATCGACACCGCATGGGAAATTCAGGTACCAACTTAATTCTTGAACATTAAAACCTATAGTAATGCACACCAAATTCCATTGAGTAAGCAATCTATGAGTAAAACCTAGAAGACCAAATTCCTTTGTGAGTTCTAAGGGATTAATCATGCATTAAACCTATGTTCAATTGTTCATAAACTATCTAAACCAAATTCCTTTGTGAATAGATAATCTATTCCTACTAAGATTTGTTCCAACAATTATTAACACTTCCATATATAATAATTGCTTGTGATCTAAACTCTAGGTGATCAATCAAGAGCTAGCATTAAACTTAATCAAGAGGAAGAATTAAAGGTTCAACCTAAATCTACCATATGGCTATCAATTCTTCATTTAAATCCTAGAAAGCCTAAGCCTAACAAAAGATCTATTCAGACATAGCTAAGCAAAATATCAAGCAATTAACTGAAAGCATGCTATAAGATATCCAAAAGAGGGTATAAGAATTTCTCCCTTACAAAAACTCTCAAAAGATAAAATAAAATATAAGCCTAAACAATGGCTGTAGAAAAGTATTTATAAGGTCTAGGATGGATTTTAGGTCTAGAGAATTAATCATAAAAAACTTATGAAAAATCTTCATCTCGAGATTTAAGGAAAGATTATGTTTTTTCCGTAGGGTGTCGATCGACACCTGTTTCTTGCCTTTTTTCTCCGTTTCCTTATTTTGTCTTCTCAAGCTCCATTTTGCTCCATAATTCTTCTAGATCCTTCCCAAGCTCCAAATCTCGTCCATGCACCTAAAATGACTCACTTGGAATCTAATAATAATATATAGACTCCAAAATATAAATAGTTATATGTTTATTATAATAAAAATCGGTAAAATACGAGATATATTAACTCCCCCAGACTTAGCCTTTGCTTGCCCTCAAACAAAACATAAACCAAGCTGTGAAAGAGGTTTGAAAATATAGAACTCACTTTGCTTTAGAATCTCAAAGTGATCTTAGTCAACTTAGTAATCCAAATATTAGCTTGACTAATTCCAAACTTGACCGCCATGTACTTATCCTTGGACTTCCTTAGAATTCCAAATAAACCCTCAACCTCATTACGAATCCGATGCCATTTTCAGCGCTTGTCTCTCCATCTGACCCCAATGCCTTCAAAAGTTCTAGACTCACTTCCCATATAGTGTTTGTCAAATTCACTCTTGAACAGAAATATTCACTACTCTCCCCCATACTTGAGTAGCACTTATAATCTGTAGTTTATAGTTTGGTTTTACGGATCATCGAGAGGTTAGTCTCTAGCCTACCTTCAAGCTTTCTGTTTCTCTAGAATACAAGTTCCATCATCGGAAAGGTCATTCCCTAGGCTACCATAGTATTTTTCTTAATTCTATTGTAATGGTATTTTGAAGTCATTTTTTCGAAAGGGAGAGTAGCAAATGCTTTCTCTTACTTGTTGAACCTGACAAGCATGTATGGAAAAATTAAATCCTAGTGCATTGATCACATTGAAGAAGTGCAATAAGCTTCATCCGTTCGGTTCTTCGTAACTTAGCATGGGTCTCTTTGTACTACCAATTGGCCCTTGGATTTTTCAATAGTCTTGTTCGGGAATCAACCTTACTAACGATGGTCACCACTCTGAAAAAGACACAATCAAACAATCCAAGCAAATGATCATAGTTCCAACTGATTTTGACTCGATAAAACGACACAATAAGCATAAAATATTGTTGAAATGATCACAAACAGACCAGGACAAAGAAAAATACATCAGTATTTCCCTTCCCAAGACTTAAACAACATTGTCCCTGTGAGTAAAAGTCTCGAGGCGAGAAAAGAAAGAAATATTAATCTAAAAGTTCAAAATCAGAATACTTACCTCTGTTCTGCGTCGGGTGTCGATTGACACTGATGATGGTGTCGATCGACACCAATGGGATCAGACGAAAGTAAAGAGTGTCGGTCGACACAAAAAGGCACTGGCCACAAAATTTGATTTATTTGAAATAACTGGGTTTCTTTTATTTTATAGTATAAAAACCGTATTATATAATATATAATAGTTAAAATCATGAAAGTAATTAATAAACCGTAGAAAATTCAGACCGATTTTATAAAATTGAAATAAAAATTTTTGAAATCTGAATTATTTTAGAAATTCAAAAACACCAAAAAAATAATTAAAATAAATAGTATAAGGTAAAGAAAACTCACAAGTGAGTTGCCTCCCACCAAGTGCTTAATTTATAATCATTAGCCAGACATTTGCATTATGGGAAATTATGGTGGATCATATGTGAACTCTTGATAGCGCCCTTATCCGCCTAGCACACCACCTTTAACTTACCATGAAGATATTTGAGGAAAGAGCATCATCGTACCATTCAACCGATCCTTAACAACATCGTCTCCCATGTCCCTTAGCTCATCTGGAATGACAATGCCGATTCTAGCAAATGGTTTTGAAGATCGAACGTGCTTTACCTTAGATGGTTGAAGGAATGTCTTTGAGAACTTCATGAACGGCCTTTGTATCATCCTTATCATCATCCTTCCACTTTGCATCATGGAGAATAGCTTTGCAAGATGGTCCACCGATGGGATAAAGGTGATAGAACAGCTTCTTTTCGATCTTTGAGAAGGAAACCCGTTATTTGGAAAAACCATGACAGCTTTAACGGTTGCAAGGAACAAAGAACCAATAATCAATGGCCGATTGATGTCTTCATTGATGTCCATGATGTAAAAATCCGCTGGCACCAAGCATTCTCCAATTTGAAGCATCACATCCGGAGCAAAACCTTTAGCAGTGACCGAAGAAGAGTCCGCCATGATGATAGGTGTCGTGGTGATTTGTTGAGTTGAGACTCCAAGTCTTCTTGCAACGGCCTATGACATAACATTCACGGTGGCTCCAGTATCACATAGACAATCTTTTATCTCCATATCATTGACCGAATAATCAAAGACGAACCTGCCCGAACTTTCCAGCTTCTCTAACTTCCTACGGGTGGGTGGAGAGGGTTCCTTTTTAGCTATCTTCATTAGACTAACGCTCATCGCATTAACCTCCTTGAGTACATTTTGCACGCCGTCTTCAACACTGATATTAGTAGCACTCAATTGCTTAATGAAACCTTTGATGACCGGTGAGTTCTTGATGAAACTACAAGAACGAGTCTCCTTGATCACATTCCTTAAGATGGCTTGCCGTCGAGCTTCAATTTCCTTCTCTTGTTCCTTCTCTGACTTCCTAGGAGGCTGGGGATAAGGTATCCTTGGCTTCTAGGCATGCTCGGGTGCTAAAACAAATCGATCGAAGAAGCTTGTTTCTGTTCCGTCGGGGTGTCGATCGATGCCAAGCCTTCCCGAGATGCTCCATGATTCGTGTTGAGTGCAAAACATAAGGGACTCGACACATCAACGGTGTAAACATTGACGGTGTGAAATCCCGCGTGGTGTCGGTCGACACTAGGTGAGTGTCGATCGACACTACTCTGTTTTTGTCGCAGAATTTCGTCATCTTCATCCCATTCCCCAATTTTCATCATCTCTTGGCCATCAATCCTTGCACGCATTGATTCCTCTTCTTCTCCACGGTCCAGGCTGATTGCATTGTCAAAAGCCTTGGGGTTTTGATCCGTCTTTGTCGGAACGAATCCTTCTTGCCTTTGTACCGCTTCGGCCGTTTGAGCTACTTGAAGATCAGTCTTCTTAAGATGAAAAGTCAGCTGCTCGATCTTTCCATTCAAGTTGGTGTAGAGATCATCAATCTTTCCATTGAATCCCACCATCATCTTTTGTTGACCTTCAAGCAGTTGCTCGAACATCGACTTTATCTCATCGTCTTGAGCCTTTAGAGAGTTGTAAGATGTGCCCCCATGGTTCCTTCCTTCAACGATAGTTTTCTGATATCCATAATTAAATGGTTTGTTGTAGGAAGGCTTGTTGTATTGGCCATTGTTAAATGGGAATTTTTGCCCATATTTGCCACCAACATAATTCACATCTTCTTCATCGACTTTCTCCTTCGTGTCTTCAGTTTCAGCAAAAGAGACACTCTTCTTAGTGGCTGATGTGGATTAAGTTTTCACCCAAAATAATCCTGCAAGCGCACAGAATCTTGCAGTAGTACTTAGGGATCGAATCACAGAGAGCAGAGTCACACAGTAGCACATCCAACTTCACTCGAGCTAAGCAAGCAAAATGATTTGGTTTTGGTTACGATCGATCGGTCGTGAGAACTGATCGATCATTTGGAACACCTCTCGGTCGATGGCAGATTATGCGATCGATCGGTCAATGCCTGAAATGACTAAAATGAAATAAACATGAGAAAATTCAATATTAAAAGGCGTTAGGAAGTCAGGTAATGTATCAGAGGATCACGGTTTGAATTATCAGGGTAGTAATTATATAACTACTAGTTTAAGCTATATAGTTGATTTCACTAATAACTAACTATCCTTATGGTCATGTTTAGCTAGTCTAGTTCAATTGGTATCCTAGTTAACTTTAACATATATACTTTCAGAAAGAGAACCTTTGAGCTGATCAACCAACCAATCTAAGCATTAAGTTCATGAAATCAAATCCTACTAATCTAATAAATAGAAGAGCTTTCACTATCAAGATCTGGATCACTTACTCTAAGTTGTGTATTAGTAGCAGATTTATCCTATAATTTAGGTTAAGTATTGATATGAAAGTAAGACTATAAACTACTCATTCTATAATCATATTGCCTATCTACCAAACCATGATTCCTCATAGCAAAACCCTATTCCTAACTAAAAGACTACTCAGACATAGCAAGAGTAGACATAAACATAAAGAAAATTGCTTATATAGAAAGAGTTAAGAATAGTTTCTCTGGAAATGCAGAGATTACAGACTTCTTCCTTGAAGCAATAGACAAAATGAAAGAGAACAAAGAAACTGATAAAACTGTTAGCCTGGATGCCTGGAAACTTTGAGAGAATTTCTGATGTTTCTCTTGGCCGTCAGAGGTCTGTATTTATAAGGGAGAGGGTCGAGCAAAGGGTTGAGAATAATTAGGAGGAAGATTTGGATAAACATCCAAGTTTTAGTGGTTATCTCTAGTTGATCGATCGGTCGTCATTATCCTGACCGATCGACCGTAATCTTCTTGAGCATTCTGATGATTCCGTATCTCCTGAGTTTATCTTCAACGTAAGCAAATATGTCCCTAAATGCAACGGTACATATCTGAATTTGTTCTGGAAACTTCAAGACAAAATGGGCTTCGATCGATCTTGTCCGATCGATTGGGCCTTCAAGTCTTGTGGGCTTCTTGACACTCCTTCAGTAATTTGGGCTTAACTTCTTACTCCTGAGGAATTTTGGCACGATTCTAAGCCCATGTGAAATCTAACTCTCGTGGCTTGGTTGTCCCAACTCCTCACTTCATTCCAAAATTAACATCTACTTCATCCGGGCCTGGACT
>OVAP01004832.1:0-13901 GCA_900406295.1 Aurinia saxatilis | reverse complement strand
GCCGTTGACTTTTCCAGTTTGACCTGTGGGGATATTTGACCCCCACATTTCTTGTCCAATTGAAGCTATATCACCTGTCTGCTACCCATCTACTCTGTAGTATCCCTCCGATGCTATGGTCTATTAATGGTTGGAATCGGGCTAATGCAATGTCCTACCTGTCCCCAAGAAGCAGTTTTCCTGCAACAGGTTAACTTCGGACTATCTCTTTGTTTGCGAAATCTAGTTTTGCTCTTTCTGCTGAGTTTTGATAATTCGGTTTTTACTATTGCATGGAATGCAGGATATTGCAGAGGCTAAGGACTTCTTCAAGGACAAAGGGGTTGATGTTGGATCGGACTGATACAATGGCTTTTAACGACCAGGGATTAGAACTAGGTATTGTTGGTGTTAGAGATTTTGAATGTGCTATTTTGAATATTCAAATTAAATTGTAATTCTAACCATCACTAGCGGCAAATCAACAACTAATGTCTGTACTGATTTTTTCAATCATAAGTCTGTCTATTGATGGTGAAAAGTTTTTTCAATCAAACATCTATTAAATTGTGTTTCTGACCAAAAAATTTACTTACTCGTATTGAATATGTTTATAAATACATTAGAATATGCTTATAAATACATTAGAAAATATTTATAAATGTTTTAGAATTTTTTTAAATTGTATAAATATCTTATAAATACCTTAGAAAATTTGTATAAATGTCCTAGAAAAGCTTTTATTTTTTTTTATTGTATAAATGTCTTATAAATATCTTAGAAAATACTTATAAATGGCCTAGAAAAACTTATATATTTTACCTTATGTGATTGATTTTTGAAGTATAACATTTAGATTGAATCAAAAGGCTTATATATTTTTATAAGACATAAGGTATTTTCAAAAGGCTTATAAAATTTCAAAGACACTTCTAAAAGACTTATAAAATTTCTAAGGCATTGGCATTTCTAAGACATTTATAACGCGTTTGAAATTTAAAACATTACAAACACACTTACAATATTTTCTTATAATTTCTTTAGAATTTCCTTATAATTTATTTAGAATAGCCTTATACTTTTTAGATTATCTCTTAGTTTTGGTTAGTTAAATTTGCTTACAATTAGCCTATAATTTGTTTTTAATTTCTAAATTATCTCTTACTTTTTGTTAGTTTAATTTTCTTATAATTTGCCTATAATTTGTTTATAATTTCCGTAAAATTTTTCTTATAATTTCTTTGGAATTACTTTATAATTTCTAAATTATCTGAATTTTGGTTAGGTTAATTTTCTTATAATTTGTCTATAATTTCTCCAATCATTTGTTCCTTTCAACTGTGGTGATTAATGTTTATACTAAAACATATAAAGAGAGTAAACAAGATGGAGAACTTGTTTTCCTTTGACGCAATCATATATTTAAACACATATAGGATAAACAAGTTAATTAGCTTTCTCAGTTCCAAAAAACCCCTTTGCAAACACAGTGGTCACAAACAAGTTAATCATGAAAGAGATGAGGGCCACCGATGACTCGATCAAATAGTAATTAAGCGTCTCTTGAACCTGAGATTTCCTCTTCGGATCGATTTTCCTCGTCTGTACAAGAGCCGAATGCAGAAACACATTATGAGGCATTATGACACAGCCAACAACACCTACAGCTTGCCTAATCGTCTTTTAGCTAAGTCTTGGAAGTAAAATACCTATTACAACCACACAAAAAAGAGTTTCTTTTTACCACTCAGACAAGCAAAAAAAAAGAGAAACCTAAAGTAATGGATCTCTTTACCTATCAAAAATTCTTTGCCACTTGGCTTGGTTTCACCAAACATCCAAGCAAAGGACAATCCCATAGTTGCGATCAAAACTGCAAAAACAGCTTATAACTTCCTTACACCGTAATTCTCTAGAAACAAAAATAAAAAAACTGTTTGCAACACTCCATTAGCATATATTACTTCCACAACCAAGTTTTCAAACTAAACAACAAAGCCAAAAAAAGCAAACTTCTCAAATTATGAATCACATATCTTTCTACTTATATGAACATCTCAAACTCATACATTTCTTAAAAAAATGATCCAAATCATTAGTATATTACTGCCACAAACAAGTATTTAAGCAAATTCAGATTAAGTCATTCATCTTTCAACCTATTTGTTTATCTCAAACTCAACATTTCTTCAAATTTGATCCAACTCCAGATTCAATCATAGATCATAGTTCTTCAATTTCAATTCGAATCGTAACATTCAAGCAGAAGAAAGACTCACCAATCCGAAGCAGTAATGACAACATTCAGCATAGGAAGGAGGCTCAAAAGGTTCAAAGAGGGTCCAGGATTCAATTGGGAGAGTAAGGTAGTAGGTTACCTCGAGAATTGGAAGAAGGGTATGAAGGCTTTGCTAAATCCCAAATGCAGATTTCACCATCGTCGGCCCCGGAAGCAAGTAGGTTAGGTATGATAACATTAAAAACATCAATTGTAATTGTGCAAGGAGGGAGATATAGAGAGAGAGAGAGAGAGAGAGAGAGAGAGAGAGAGAGAGAGATGCAATTCAAACTCACGGCTCTTCTGTGAACTGTAAGATGTCCAACGTGTGCTTTTTCACTGGACTGGGAACTACGAAAAATGTTGACAGTTCAAGCAAGATCAAATTTCCATCACCAAAAAGCAATATGGATCCAAAGCAAAACGAAATTGAAATGAATTAGTAGCCACCCAATGAGAGAAATCGGATTCATAGATATATGCTCTCATCGATAAGGCCGCCGGCAATAAGACCGAGGGAGAATTCTTCGGATCCAGATCCATTCCTCCCCCACGCCAGTCTGTTGAACCGCTCCGAGCTCGGGCTCTCCCCGGCCAGACTCAAGTCGGGATCATCAGACTGAAAGTCCAGCTTGAAGATCTCCAGATTGGCCGATGAGCTAAACGACAGATCCACCGCTCCGGCCATGGTTCCGGCCGCCATGTAAGGAGCATCGGGCGCAAGGGCTACGGAGGCGGATCGACCCACCCCCTTGGAAACCCACCCCCTTGGAAAGAGTCGTCAGAGAAGGACTTGCAGAGTTAAGCGGCTAAGAAGAGGATTGGTATTAAGGGGGGGGGGGTTGAGGGTATAATTGTATTAAAATAAAAAATGGTGGGTATATGTGATTAAAAAAAAGGTCTAGTTATATGTGGTTAGTGGGTATATAAACTTGGTTATATTTGTCATTCTCTCTCTATATATATATTAATTTATTTAAATATCATTAATTAATTAAGTTTCATTTATTAATTGTTGGGCAAGGCCTCTAATGTAATGCAATCGTTGCTGGGTTGTTCTGTTGTTAGTGTCGCGCAGTCCTCCAATCAGGTCGCAGTAAGTTTGGTTGTTAGCGTTACTAAGGAACATCGATATCAGTCCTATATTTCTAGGCATGGTCCTTCTTGATTGAGTGATCGTCTGCATCAAGAGAGTTTGAATTAATTTGGTCTGCTTTGTATGTTACCTACCTACTTGTTAGGTGACTATGATTTCGTTGTATGTCTTTGCGCAACCATTATCACATGAAATAATATTCGATTGAGACAAAAAAATAAAATAAATTAAATTGTCATTAATTTTAAGAGAATGACATGTTTCATTTCCATGGAAAATGTTCTTATCCTTTTTATATAGTAGATTATGTATGTTAGCAGAGTCTTTTACAATCAAATTCATCTAACACATAGTTTGAGCAAATTTCAAACAGAAAGACAGCATTATAGTGTTTTACTCAACTTAATCGTCCAAAGGTCCAAGTTTATTCAAATATTTTTTGTTTCTTTTGAATTCTGTTAAATATATAAAACTATGAACAGATATGTCAATAGATATAGACGATGATCCACAAGCATGAACTTGATATGACTAATCATACGTTTTTAAAAATATAAAATTGAAGTCTTAAATTAGATTGGTGACTTGATATAACTAATAATATATTTGTTTTAATGAAATTGAAGTCTTAAAACCGATCACCGACCATATTCTTTTGTTGAAATACATATTCATTATATAGTAAAAATAGCAGACATATTTTCTACAATTATTCGGAAGAAATAGTTTTAAATTTGAAAAAAATCTTCTAATGCCCCTGAGATCTCCTTCTGATTAGTGAGATTTTGTCTTCATCCTATTCAAAGATATTGAATTCTTGTTCTTCATACTGAGCTTGAAAAATAAAAAGATTTATGTGATTTACACTCTTCATTCTCTGTGAAATTGGAATCTAAAAATAAATATTCTTAAACTTTCTTTATTTATAAGGAAAACCATTTTGTATCTTTGAATAATTTCTTTCAGTTTATTTGGTAATTTTAAAATCTATATACATAAAGAAAAATTTTTCCTCTTTTAGTGAAGACACATCATTATCTACTTGGCATCCACATCATTTCAGTATTTAGTTTTAATAAAATAATTTAATTTAACATCTAATTTAATTGATTGCATTTTTTGTATTAATATGTTCAATTACAAAAGAAACTTAAAAAGTCATTCATGATATCAACTCTAAAAGTATTAAAACTTCAAATATCTAAAATTAAGTATATTTATTAAGATTATTAAGTAATGATCATAAACAAATTTAATAAATATTGAAGTTGCTGAAAAATAATAATTAAGAAATGATTTGAAAGGAATTTCAATCTTAAACTCTTTTAATAGAAAACTATAAAAATTACACATAAAAAATAAACTAATCCAACATATTTATTCATATATCACAACTATATATATTATGAACTTAAACTTAAAAAAAGAATATGACGATAGACAATATTCATATCAATAAATATAAAATTAAATAAAAAGTAAACAAAAATCAGGATCGCACATTAATATAGTAATTAAAAAATATGGTAGAATGATGAGTTATATATAATTATGAAGATTTTAAAACAACATGACAAAAGTTTTGCAATACACTTTCAAACAGTAAACCATATAAATCATAGAGACTATGTATAATATATATTTTAAAACAACATGGCAAAACGTTTTGCAAAACGTATACTACAGTTACAAAAATATGTGTGGGACATCATTATCGAAAAAACAAAACAAATAGAAAAAGAAAAAATAACACATTCCACGCATAACACGGATCAACCACTAGTTAATAATAAAAGTAAAAGACTTGTATTGTCAAATAAGAAATATCATATTCATAAAAATGTATCATTTTAGGCATATATGATATATGTACATTGAGAGCAAAAATTCTATAAAGAAAAATAAACAATCTCATAAATGAGAGTTCGTATCCTTTCCCTAATCAATATATTGGTTACTAAAAAAACGGAACATGCATTGCCGCGTGTTTGCATCTTACATTGCTTACAATCAACCCTCTTCCTCCTTCACCAAGCAAAACATCAAATCACAAATGACAAACCTCAAGCATCTTCAAAAGTGAAAACCATCCCCAAAAACTTGGAATTTTCTCAACAACCAATTCAATCCAAACATCATAATATACGATCACAAATACAAGTTGAGCAAAACATTCGAAAGTCTTCTTTGAAAATCATTGTAATCAAAACCATAATATTCGTAAGTATTAATATAATGTCAAAGTTTAGCATCTACCGAGACTTCCTACACGGCTACACGTTCTCCAAAACTTAGCTTGTAAACTAACCACTCTTATAAATTTACAAATATCTCCCCTTTATTTTCCTTTGTAACAAAACAAACCCCATAATTAATTAAAAACGACCCCGTCATTATCTCCTGGACTAAGCAAAAAATGTTGAAGAAAGTAAGGCGAAAAGTCAAAAACTTGATCACCAAACCCTTTAAAAAGCCTAGTAGGACTACTCAACCTCAAAGATCTCCATCACCACCAGCACAAGCATCACCATCTCCACCGCGTCAAGAAATGTTTTCCTCCTCAAGACAAAGAAGAAACAGTCCATTCCTCTTCCCAAGATCCGAATCCACCGTATTACCCGACCCATCTCTTTTCTTCAGCCACGATCTCCTCTCGACACCTCTCCCTACAAACTCCTTCTTCCAAAACTTCACCTTAAAAAACGGAGACCAAGCTGAGTATTTCCACCCTTACATCATCAAACCCTCTGTCTCCTCTCTCTCAATCTCTTACCCATCTCTCTCTCACAATCCCGCTTTCATCTTCCAACCTTTCAATTCCGACATCACCATAACCGGTCAGTCAAACCAATCCAACCAACATTCCAGAAAAACACATCTCATCTCTTCTTACGACGATCTCTCCGTCACTCTCGATTTTCCTTCCTCTAATCTCAGATTCTTCCTCGTCAGAGGAAGCCCTTATATCACCTGCTCTGTCTCTAACTCCTCAATCACAATCTCAACGATCCACGCGATTCTCTCCTTCTCCCCAAACGCATCCTCAACCAAATTCACCGTCAAGCTCAACAACAACCAAACATGGCTTATCTACTCCTCTTCTCCGATCAACCTAACCCAAAACGGACTCTCTTCCATCAACTCCTCTGATGGGTTCTCCGGTATTATCCGTACCGTCGTGTTACCGAACCCAAACCCGGATTACCAATCGATCCTCGACCGGTTTAGTTGCTGTTACCCAATCTCCGGTGATGCAGACATCTCAAAGCCCTTTGCTTTGGAGTATAAATGGGACAAGAGAGGCTATGGAGATCTTCTTATGCTTGCTCATCCTCTTCATCTCAAGCTTTTATCAACAAACGAGTCTTCTGTCACCGTTCTTGATCATTTCAGATACAACAGTATCGACGGAGATTTGGTTGGTGTGATCGGAGACTCATGGCTTTTGAAACCTGACCCTGTCTCAGTCACGTGGCATTCTATCAAAGGAGTCAAAGAAGAGTCACACCAAGAGATAATCTCTGCTCTGATCAATGACGTGAATGCATTAGATTCATCATCTGAGGTGACGAATTCGTCTTACTTCTACGCTAAGTTGATTGCGAGAGCAGCGAGGTTAGCTTTGATAGCTGAAGAAGTTTGTTACCTTGATGTGATTCCCAAGATACGTAGCTACTTAAGGAACATGATCGAGCCGTGGCTTAACGGGACTTTCGAACCAAACGGGTTTCTCTATGATCCTAAATGGGGAGGTGTGATCACAAAGCAAGGAGCTAGAGACTCAGGAGCTGATTTTGGGTTTGGGATATACAATGATCATCATTATCACTTGGGTTACTTTCTTTATGCTATTGCTGTGTTAGCTAAGATTGATCCTTTGTGGGGGAAGAGATATAGGCCTCAAGCGTATAGTTTGATGGCTGATTATATGACGTTAGGGAAGAAGAAAGGAGGTGATTCGAATTCGAGTTATCCGCGTTTGAGATGTTTTGATATGTTCAAACTGCATTCTTGGGCTGGTGGGTTGACGGAGTTTGCTGATGGGAGGAATCAGGAGAGTACGAGTGAGGCTGTGAATGCATATTATTCGGCTGCTTTGTTGGGGTTGGCTTATGGTGATACGCATTTGGTTGCGGTGGCTTCCACGGTCTTGACTCTTGAGATTCATGCTGCTAAGATGTGGTGGCAGGTAATGTGATATTTAATTCGTTTAAAATTGAAATTGAACCGAATATAGTGAAATGAATCGTATCGAATTGAGAATGCTCGAGTTAGAAAATCGATTCAGTTCGTAGAATCTTCGGTTTTGGTTTGGTTTTGAAAAAGTTTGCTTATAAAATACTCCTGAATCTGAAAGACAAATAGAATCTTATGGTTTTGTTGATTTCTATTTTGTAGCACTAGTCTAATTTGATGAGTAATTTTTCTTCTTATTGGTGATGGCAGGTGAAAGAAGAGGACACTATATACCCACAAGATTTCACAGCAGAGAATCGTGTGGTTGGAGTCTTATGGTCAACAAAGAGAGACAGTGGCTTATGGTTCGCACCAAAAGAATGGAAAGAGTGTCGCCTTGGAATACAGTTATTACCAATATTACCAGTTTCAGAAATTCTGTTTTCCGATGTGAAGTTTGTGAAACAGCTTGTGAACTGGACTTTACCGGCATTGACGAGAGACAATACCGTCGGAGAAGGGTGGAAAGGATTTGTGTATGCTTTGGAAAGTATTTACGACAAAGATGGAGCGATAGAGAAGATTAGAGCGTTAAATGGGTTTGATGATGGAAACTCCCTGAGTAATCTATTGTGGTGGATTCACAGTAGAGACGGTGGTTATGGTGAGGAAGAGGATGATGATGAATGTGGGTATAGTGGTCATGGAGGTGGTGGGAAGTATTGTTCTTACGTTCATTATTGTAATTAAGGTTTAAAGTTTGTTTGCTTCTTGGTTTGTTCGGTCAGTGTTCAGTAACTTGATTTATAAGATAAAACTTGATTACTTTCATAATCTTTCCTATAGTTTTTGGTTCTTGAGTTATATTTTTCTTATATGGTCAAAAAAGCTCTCTAGAAAATGGTGATGATGGCGATGCGATTGTGAATGCTGTGGAGGCGTAGATCAGGGAATCTCAGGGATGTTTACGGTGGTTTGATCCGTGATTTTCTCGGGAATCATGGGATTACGATGGAGACTTCGGGTTGGCATTCCAAACAGAGGGGGTTTCTATGGAAATTTATCGGATTCAATTGGTTTGAGTGGGACTGGGATCTGGCGGATCTTGGACAAAGGGGAGAAAATATTTCGAGTCCGAAGAGAGGGATTTGGATTCAATCATTTGTTATTAGCGGAAATTGGAGATACGGTGATTGGGACCAATCGAATCTGCGATTGAAGGGGTTCACGCAAATGATTACGGTGTGTCAACGGTTTGCAATTACGGGGCATGAGCGTCTCGATAATCAACATCAGCGAGTGACGCCTTTATGGAAACTTGCTGGATTTGTTACCAGGGACGACATACGAGGAAGGATCTGGGGTATACCGGGTGGAGTTATTACGGTGATACGTTCTGCAGTATATATACTTGTGGATCTTTGGTGTCTTCTCATACCAGTTTACAGTATAATATTGGTATCTCTTTCAATATTGTGCTTTCTGAAATACGACTTACAAATCAAGTGGCTCATTTATTCTAGGTTACTCATGTCGCAAAGCAACTTGCTTGGTTCAAAGGCGGTTTCCAAGAACAGTGCTAGTGGCCGGGTGTCGGGTGCTGGAAACCTAAAGATCAAGGTGCCAAAAATTGATAACGCGGAGTTGATCAAGGGATATTCCAAAACCCTGATTGGGCGTTGTATGAATCCTCGGGAACAAAATTTTCCCAATTTACTATATATGTTGCCTCGAATATGGGGTGTGGAAGATAAGGTTGCTGTGGCGGATTTGGGTTTTGGGAGATTCCATATTGACTTCCAAGAAGAAGAGGACATTGTTCAGGTTCCTACCATGGAATCATTCATTTTGACTACTGGATGCTCTCGGTGGTCAGATGGGAACCGATAATTGATTACAATTATCCCTCAGCCATGACTTTAGATCAAAGTAATTGGTCTTCCTCTACATTTCTGGATCGAACTTATCTTTGCAAGTATTGCAGAGAGCTTGCTTTTCTCCATGAGGTCGATACACATGATGGTCGTATTCGGGTAACAGTGGATGGTTCAAACCTCTGTTTTTTGAAACTGAGCTCGAGTTTGAAGATGGAGTGGAAATGATGGTGAAGCTGAGGTATGAACGGCTGTTCGATTTATGTCGTCGGTGTTTCATTTTGTGCCACGATACGCAAAGATACGGAATACTAGAGGGACAAGAGACTTCACATCCAGGGGACAACCTAAATGATGATGCTCCCAAGATGCAGAGCTACAAAACAGCGGTTACAAAAGGGAGACATGGGAGAGATTCTCGTAATCCTCCAAAGGCAAAATCAGAATCCCGTGACAAAAGGGAGAGAGGGGAGCACAATCAACACCAAAGGAATTCTGGTCCGACACATTCAACGGCGGGGTGTTCCCATACTCGAAGGGAAGGCAAGGAACCAATAAGGAATAGCGAGGAGAAAGCTAATGGACTGCGGTCGTCAACCTGGAGGCCATCCAGGGATCAATCATCAGGTTTTATGCAGGATGCTCGGAGAACCTACGGATAATTCGAGGCAGCGAGAGCTTATTGAAACGACAATGACGGGAACAGAAAGGTACAGGGAGGTGGTATTGGATGATACTGGTGGTGAACAGGAACTGGTTATCACTACTAACAATGGAACATCCTCAGATGTTGAGACCATTAGTTCCACTCAGCAGATGTTGCCAGGGCCACTGATGGGTGAAAAGAAAGTCTGTAAAGCTTTGTTTGCGGAGCATTTATCAATAGGTACTGATCTTGATGAGATTAAGACGGTTGATGAGGCCATACCATCTGAGATACCGTTGGGATGCATGAGCTTTGGAAAAAGCATATACCGGATTTCCTTTTTCTTTCTAAAACAAAGCAAGACTTTGTTTTTATGCAAAATTTTCAATTACATTTAGGTTTTCAAAAACTTGTAACGGTCGGCCCTTGTGGCACTAGTGGTGGTTTGGCCTTATTTTATAATAATAATAATAATAACTTCTCTGATGTGTGGTGAAAATTAAAAATCAAATTATTTATCTTACTTTTCTTTATGGTGATCATGTTCCACGACAACGGGATCAAGTTTGGGAACACATAACACGTGTGGGCATTTCTCGGTCGGATCCATGGTTTATTATTGGAGACTTGAATGAAATTACATGAAATCATGAAAAGAAAGGAGGGCGTTTACGACCGGCATCATCCTTTTTTTTTTTTTAACACCATGATTTCTAACTGCGGTTTGTTGGAATTTCCTTCCATTGGAGATACTTTTTCGTGGTGAGTTCGTCGAAATAAAGAAATTATTCGGTGCAAATTGGATAGAGGTCTCACAAATGGCGAATGGCACTCACTCTTTCCTTTCTCATATATTGAATATTTACCAATGATAGGATCGGACCACCGGCCATTGGTGGCGACTTTTGACGACAATATCACAAAGAGTCACAACCAATTTTGTTTTGATAAAAGGTGTTAAGGGAAGGACGGCCTTATGGAATGTATAGAGGAAGGCTGGCACGAACAAGGAGCCTCGGAGGGCAAACGTGTAAGCGCTTTTATGGATAGGATTAAGAATTTCCGTCATTCCATTTCACAGTGGCGACGGACTCTAACACATTATGGCCAAGACAAAATTTCCGAGCTTAAACAAAAACTGGAAGATATCCAGAAGGATGATTCACGAACCCTGGAAGAAATGGAGAGTATTACACTCGAACTACAGAATGTGTATAAAGATGAAGAGCTTTATTGGAAACAAAAAAGCCGGACATTATGGTTAAAGGAAGGTGACCAAAATACGAAGTTCTTTTACGCACAAACAAAATTACGGCATGCACGTAACCGAATTGTGGGACTCACGCATCCAAATGGTTCATGGGTCATATCTGAGAAAGGGCTCGAACAGATTGCGGTTAATTACTTTTCGAACCTCTTCCAAACATCGAAACCAGGGATGATGCAGTTTTAAGTGTTGTTCCCTGCAAAGTGAGTGAGTCCATGAATGCAAAACTTGTAGCTCCTATCACGGAAGAGGAGATTCGGAAGGCCCTATTCCAAATGCATCCAAAGAAGTCCCCCGGACCGGATGGTATGACTGCCCTTTTTTCCAGAAGTCATGGTTGGTGGTGAAGGCGGATCTGGTGGAGTTAGTTCGTAACTTTATGGAGACAGATTCTTTTGACAAACGGCTGAACTTGACAAATATTTGTCTCATTCCTAAAACGGAGAGGCCGAGTCAGATGCATGAATTTTGTCCTATTAGCCTTTGTAATGTGGGATATAAGATCATAACAAAAGTTTTTTGTGAAAGGTTGAAAGGCATTTTACCGTCTATTGTATCCGAAACGCAATAGGCATTTGTGGCAGGGAGGTTGATCTCGGATAATATTTTAATTGCGCATGAAATGTTTCATCGTCTTCGTACAAACAAGTCATGTAGTGACAAGTTTTTTTGCGGTCAAAACTGATATGAGTAAAGCTTATGACAGGGTTGAGTGGGTGTTTCTGGAGACCCTTTTGCGAAATTGGGCTTTGATGAACGATGGATTATATGGATTATGTGGTGCATTACATCGGTAGAATATAATGGACAACCAAAGGGTCATATCCGTCCACAACAATCCCTATATCGTACTTCCAAAGAGAGTAATTCGCCGAGTTCTCTATTGTCGTGAGAGGGCTTCTCCACTTAAATGGCTTCACTTTCTTTCTCATAAGAACCAACATTTTGTGATCTTGGGGACGTCTGAAGCGTAATCGTAGTCGCCGTGACTCTTTTTGCTCTGTTTATCCTCTGTCTCGAGGAAGATGAGAAGATGCTTAAGTTGGATTTAGAGAAAGAAGATACAGACCCGAAGAATCGATCTTGGTGTATTTTGCGGCCAGGGAGTGGCTTTGTTACGGTGATGCTCTGTTTTTATACGGTGGTATTGCGAACAAAAAAGCGCGACTGAAGTTTTTTTTTATGAGAGACCAAGAAGAAAGAGGCAACAGATATCTGAGATCAAGGCAAACGAAAGTGGAGACAGAACAAGATTATCATTACAAGATCATCAATATGAAAGAATTAAAAGTTGCAACGATATAATGATAGGATGTGTCGTTTGATCTGATGCATCCTTTGAACACGCATTTTTCTTAAAATGAAAAAGAAACGACCAGAACCGTTAGATTAAGAGGGAAAAGAAATCTCAGCCATTTTCTTATTGAAGAATGCAACTCTATCTCCACCGTTGGTTTTGTAATATGTAAAGAAGCACATCTGTTGGATTATAAATGTCAAAACAAAATAAAAAAATAAATAATACTTAAAGAATATTTCACAGACCCGCCGGATAAAAAAAAAAGCCATTAATGAAAAATATTCAAAAACATAACACATGAAGTCAACAAGAATTTACAACCGTAGGATGAATTCACAATGTTTAACCAGAACCGTTCGATATAAAGTAAAGATGTACACCGTACGATGGGAAGCTAATTTTTTTCCAACCGTTGGATCAATTTTCTCGCTGATATCATGATGATGTGCATGACGTCATCACACTAACCATCAGCCGTTGGATGAATACAAGAAACGAATCTCAGCCGTACGATTTTTTTTGCTGATGTCAGCGTGCGCAAAAGTCAATTTGCTAATATATATAGATTATTTTGCGATTACTACTTTATCCACAAGAAACAAAGAAAAAACAAACAACAAAATTTATTTATATAATTATCATTTTATATTTTTAAAAAATCTATTTATATAAAACTATTATAGGAACGAATATTAACCTTCGAAACCGTATTCTGACCATTAACATAGCCTTTTATATATATATATATATATCCCAAAATGAAGAACGAGACGTGGCAACAAGTTTAGATAAGTAGTTTCAGTTATTTACTAAGACATTAGTTTTCTTTATTATTCAATTGAGAATTTTTTTTTTCTATATTTTATGGAATTGGAAATGGGTGCGTAAAATTGATATTTTAAAATTTTTTATGAAATTGATATGTTTAGAAACGTGTATATATATCATTTTTTATATTTGCGAATATATTTTATTGAAAAAAAGTTCAGAATTGCTAATGTCATTTTCTACTAGACCGGTAAAAAAAAGAAATATCAAATAGATTATTTTCATGAAAAGTTCTCAATTTTACACAGCTGAAAAACATTTGAGTGAATTGTCAATATACAATCTACTCTTAAGAAAACGTTAGTGCTCTTTTCAATTATTTAATTTTGTCCAGAAATAATTTTATGAATTTGGGGCTGGATTGGAAAATTCTACTGTGTTTCCATAGGTGAAAGTTAAGACTGGGATTGTTGATAAGCTTCAACATTAACTTGCTGTCCAAGTTATCCATAAACAA
>OVAP01004830.1:0-13903 GCA_900406295.1 Aurinia saxatilis | reverse complement strand
TTTTGGGTCTTCGAGTCTGGAATTGACCTGGATAATGTGAGGATTTGTGTTGTAGTTGGGTGAAGATTTATGCATAAATTATGTAATCATTNATAATGTGAGGATTTGTGTTGTAGTTGGGTGAAGATTTATGCATAAATTATGTAATCATTGTGTAGTCTCAATTATGTAATCTGTAGTTTTTCAATTTGTGAGTTGGGCATACTTGATTTTTATTATGCAGTCCAGGGACTGATGACGTTTTTGTCCCCTTTGCAGGTATGTTAGAGCTAAAAGTGAACTGTCTGTGGACGATGTTAGTGAACTTGTGGAAATTGGCTTACAGATTTTTCATTCGTCTCAGAATAAGTTGTATGCACAGGTTCGGGAACTAATACCGAGATGAATTCCAATTAATTTATCTGTTCCCTGTGTGTCGTTGTGTTTTTGTCTCATTTTTGGAATGTGTTTCTGGTTTAATAGGTTAGATGGGGTAATGTCTTAGTCAGACTGATCAACAAGTATCGTAAGAAGTTGACTTTGAAAGTTCAGTGGAGGCCCTTGTATGATACATTGATTCATGCACACTACAGCAGGTGAGTCCTCTTTGAATATATGGTTGGTATAAAAATGTAGCTCATTTTCCTCAGATACTGGTGAAGGGAATAAGAGTTTCATATTGGGTGTCCTGGTTTTTTTTCATTCATTAACGTTTTCAAACTACTTTTCTTTTGTAGGAGTCCGGGTCCTGAAGGTTGGAGGTTGAGACAACGACACTTTGAGGCTGTTACTTCTCTCACTCGTTCCTGTAAGAGATTTTTCCCAAAAGGGGCTGCATCAGAGATATGGTCTGAATTCATGTAAGTTGTTCATGCGAGGTGTTTGGATGGTAGTAGTGCTCTTAGTTCTATAACTGCGTTAGTGTTTTCTAGAATAATGTCAAGAGCGTTATGAAGAAACTATCATAATTCTGTTTATTCTAGCTTGCCCTCATATATGTGAAAGCACATTTGAATATTTCTGCCATGAACAAAGAGTTCAAAGTAGAGGGGAAGTTCTATAGGAGACACCATGTTCATCATCACAGGCACCCTTTACAAGAAGTCTGCAAAAAATTTCATTATGTCTGTTTTATTCTCGCAACTTCTTTCCCATAGACCATGTCCTTATGGTGGCATGTCTCTCAGTATAAATAGATATATGAAAGACATCATACCAAAGTTGTACTAGTAGGATACACATATAGATGTCTTTGCGTCTCAACCAATTCAAGAGTCGTGTGTTTCCTAGTAGGGGCAAAGGGATTAAATTTAAGCTTTCCAATAGACCCATTACAGAAAGGAAGATATATGCGTTACACCTACTTTATCTCTTTAAGATGTTATATATATCTTGATTGCTGGCTGCAATTAGAGTCTATTTAATGCTTTACCTTTGCCCACTTTTTTAATCTTTTTCTATCCATGTTCAGGTCTCTTATGGAAAATCCTTGGCATAATTCCTCGTTTGAGGGCTCTGGCTTTATGAGGTTGTTCCTCCCTGCGAACCCTGAAAATCAGGATTTCTACTCCGAGTAAGGACTAAAAATTTTTGGTGATCAGTGGTACTCAGGATTTTCACATTTTAATGATTTTTTCTCTCTCTTCTTCTTCTGGCCTTGTAGAAAATGGGTAAATAACTGTCTAGGGCTCTGGGATTCTGTACCAAATTGTCAATTTTGGAACAGCCAATGGGCAGCTGTGCTAGCTCGCGTGATAAAAAACTGCAGCTTTATCGACTGGGAGTCCTACTTGCCCATGCTTTTTAGTAGATTCCTGAATATGTTTGAGGTAAGTAAAGGTCAGTGTGGCTACTGGTTAAGTTTTTAGAGTTCTAGTCTGAATGATGAGATCTTGACGCAGTTATATTTGAAAAAAAAATCTTTGCTCTACAAAATGTCTGGAACAGTTGTAGTGGAAGATAAAACATTGATATGCGTAAAAGGCAGCTATGTATAGATGAGACAAACAAAAAAGAGATTGCATTTTTTCTTGCTCCTTGTGGTCTCCAAGATTGGTGTATTCTCTCTTTCCCATACACAGGATTCTGATTCTATTAATTTGTAGGTTCCTGTTGCAAATGGAAGTGGGTCATACCCTTTTGCAGTTGATGTTCCCAGAAACACAAGATTCCTTTTCTCTAACAGGACTACCATTCCATCAAAATCAGTTGCAAAATCTATTGTAAGTTAATTTTACATGTCCATTTACTGCATTCTTCTGCTGTGCCTGACTAATAAAATTGCATGGGTGTATATCATGGCTTCTGTTTCAGGTGTACTTTCTAGAACCTGGGAGTTCGGCACATGAGCAGTTGAAGAAATTGGTCAACCTTTTAGAACAGTTTGTTTACTTAACCATACAACCCCCTCTTGGTTATTTGTCTCTCTTACTCTAAGGTTACAACTGTCGTACTTACTGTTTCTATATTGCTTTTCATATTTAGATATTATCATCCTTCTAATGGTGGTCGTTGGACTTACCCCTTGGAACGTTTTTTGTTCCACCTGGTGACGGCATTCCAAAAGCGTTTACAGCGTGAGCAGCAGTAAGAAAATAGCAATGTCAGTATGTTTTAATTTGTATAATCGTATCGGTAGGCTCTTATTGAGATCCTATTCCTACAGGGATCCAAATAGTCTATCAGCAGTCTGTTTGGGAAAGCCCGAAAGGATAGCTTTTGTAGACGTGGTATTGAAGTTGATTGATCGTGGTCAATATAGCAAAAACGAACATCTTTCCGAGACAGTTGCTGCAACGACATCCATTCTTTCGTATGTGGAGCCCTCTTTGGTCCTTCCTTTTGTGGCGTCTCGGTTCCATTTGGCTTTGGAAACGGTTTGTAATTTGTTTTCCCTTTGTTTATTTTCCAGGGTTTTTAATCCTCATTTTACTAGTGTCTACTTCTGTCGAATGAAAGTTCCCATCTGTCAATTAACTTCATGATAAATGTTTATGTTTAGTCAGACAACTGCCACCCACCAGTTGAAAACTGCTATGATGTCAGTAGCATTTGCTGGCCGGCCAATCCTGCAGTCTTTCATGTCAACTGCTAAAGCACCAGATCTTGGTGGTGATGTGGATGATAGGATGTTTCTTGATCTTATTGGCATTTCTCTGTCTAATGCTTTGCTTGGTATGGATGCCAATGATCCCCCTAAAACCTTGGCAACTATGCAGCTGATTGGCTCCATATTTTCCAATGTAAACTCCTTTAACCTTGAAAGTCTTCCAAACATTCATTGTTCAAAAATCTTGTTTTTCCCTTATTGGGTTTTACCGTTGTATGTTGCAGATGGCTGTCTTGGACGATAGTTCTGATGAATTATCATTCATGACTATGGCTTCCTTCTCCGAGTGGCTGGATGAATTTTTGTGCCGTTTGATTGCTTTGTTGCAACATTTGGAACCTAACAGTGTCATGTGAGTTATGTACTATTGTTAGGATTTTTTTTTATAACTCTACTTCATGATTGTTGTCTCTTCTCCTTTGTTATATAGATTTTATTCTTTTCTCATGACATTTCCCCCTCTTTATTAATTTCAATAAGACTTTCTGTTGCCGCAGAAATGAAGGCTTAAGTTCATCTGCAACATCAGGAACGTTTTTGGTTGAGGATGGTCCTTATTACTATTGCATGCTTGAAATCCTACTAGGAAGGCTGTCTGGATCTCTATATAGCCAGGTTGGTTTAATGTCGGTAATACTTTTCCATGGAGAGAAGTCTGATTGCTTACTTATTTTAACTCTAACAGGCCTTAAAAAAGATATCAAAGTTTGTTCAGACAAATATCCTTCCTGGTGCAGTCGCCGAGGTTGGGCTGCTTTGCTGTGCCTGTGTTCATTCAAACCCCGAAGAAGCTGTTGCTCAAATTGTTCAGCCAATGCTCCTTGCTGTTATATCTTCTCTGAAAGAAACCCCTGTTACAGGATATTGTGGACAAAGAAGCCCAGACAATCTTGTTTCCATTAAGGTATTTCTCCTTGTCGATAATTTTTGTTCAAAGTCAATGCGTTCTCTTCAATTTGCGTGATAAATTTACTTTTTTTCTTTCTTGTTTATCACCCTTTTCCAGCCCGACAAAAGCACGCTTTCTCCAGCGCTTGAGTCAGCTATTGATTATCAGCTGAAAGTATTATCAGTTGCCATCACTTATGGAGGAAGCTCACTTCTTCAATACAAAGAAGATTTGATCGAAGCTATCTCTTCTGCATTTAATTCCTCATCTTGGAAGGTATGATTTTGCTGAACAGACATCTCTGGACTCAGATATTTCTTTAGTGTGCCATTTTTTAGTGATTTGTATCTTTCTCTGACTTGTTTATTGATGTGATGGTTGTCTTATGAAAGGTTAACGGAGCTGGGGATCATCTTCTTCGATCTCTCCTCGGAAGTTTGATTCTATACTATCCTGTAGATCAATACAAGTGCGTTGTAACCCACAAATGCCTATCATCAATATCTTCTTCTTTTTTCCATCGCTTTACTCAAATAACAAAAAAAATCTGCTTTGTTAGATGTTTGTCTCGTCACCCTGCTGCCCCTGCGTTGGAGGAGTGGATCAGCACTAAAGCTTCTTCTGAGGATGATCAGGTAACACATTCCAGGTGGCATGTTCCGACCAAAGAGGAAATTCAGTTTGCCAATGAGCTCTTAGACCTTCATCTTCAATCAGCATCATATGATCTTTTGAAAATATGCCAATCAAACATCCACTCTGATGCAGGTAAGTTCAGTCATTCCTTTGTGTGTTTCCAATTTCTTCAAGAATATATGCATTTTTGTCAGTTGTTTCCTGTTAGAGCCAAAGGCTGACATTTCTATATTTCGCCCAGGGTGGCCTTGTGCGCTTTAGCTTTTATGACCAAGAATGTATGATGCTGTGCTTGTTTGCTCCAAATTTTTTATATGTGCTTGCTTAATTGATGCTTGTTGTGGTGCAGGAGATGAGAAAACGCACCTAAAAGTGACCCTTTTGCGGATAGATTCTACATTGCAAGGTGTTTTATCGTGTCTGCCTGATTTCAGGCCATCACCTAGACATGATATGGTTGAAGATCTGCCGTTCTTTATAGCTGGGGCATCAGGTTCATGTGTTGGCAGTGCTGAAATACGAGAAAAAACTGCTGAAACTATTCATGCTGCCTGCAAGTAATGTTTGTTCAATAGCTGCTCTGCTTACTTTCTATTCAAAGAGGACATGCGTACTACTAGAAGTATTATTTTGTGATGGTTTTGTTTTGTTATGTTTGCAGATACTTGTTAGAGAAAAAGTCAGATGACAGCATCTTGCTGGTATTGATAATCCGAATAATGGATGCTCTCGGAAACTATGGTACTGCACAAAGCGTCTGGAATTCTCCATTGACTACATGCATGATTTTTCTCTTCGTAACGCGTCAAGTTTGAATGCTTGCAGGCAGTTTGGAGTATGATGAATGGGCAAATCACAGGCAGGCTTGGAAACTGGAATCTGCTGCTATTGTAGAGCCTCCAGCAAACTTTATTACTGATTTTCATTCTAAAGGAAGGAGAAGGTAGTAATCCCTTTGATCTTAATTGAAAAAAAAAATTCTCATCTTGTTTTAAATTTCTTGCAAATCTTCTTGTCTTCCAGGCCTAGATGGGCACTCATTGACAAGGCGTACATGCACAACACATGGAGATCATCCCAATCGTCGTATCATCTGTTTCGCACAGGCAATTTCTCTCCACCAGAACACTTGGCACTCTTGGTTGATGATCTCTTAACCCTCTGTCTACACAACTATGAGACTGTTCGAGCGTGAGTACTATTTTAGCCATCTATGGTACTGATGTGCATTTCAATTTATTAATAATGGGTTATAAGTCTGCATGTCAAGTTATTACATTAATGGGTAAAGGGTTGGTGACCAAATTTTCTTTCTGTAATATTCTTAACTGACCTGTGCTCTAAATTCTACCGTGGTTTTCAGGCTTGCTGGAAGATCTTTGTTGAAACTGTTAAAAAGATGGCCGTCGTTGCTTTCAAAGTGTGTTTTATCCCTCACTGAGAACTTGCGAAATCAGGATGCACCAGAGAATGTAGTCCTTGGATCTTGTGCCATTCTCTCTTCACAGAGTGTTCTCAAGCATTTGACAACGGTACTCATTTAGTGTTTATCTTTGCTTTATTTCATTCAATTGCAAAAACTTATTATGTTTGTTCTGGTAATCCAGGATGCAAAATCGTTTTCCTCTTTTCTTCTTGGGATCCTTTCAAGGTAATCTATTTACACTTCTATGAGATATTTTACTCCTATCTCTTGATAAGGAAAAATGTGCTTGCAAAATTGGCTTAAAATATATTTTCAATCTTTTGTAGTTCTCATCATGAATCTATGAAATCCCAAAAAGCAATCATTGAGGTAAGAGTCCACTCTTTTTTTTGTTAGGGTAAAGGAATTTTTTCTCTTTCTTGAGTTTTTGTCTAATTTATTATATATGCAGCTTTTTGTCAAATATAACATTCACTTTGCGGGACTGTCTAGAAACATCCTTCGCTCATTGGGTAGCCATGTTGAGGGGTCTACTTCCGGAGATCTTGTTTCTCAGATCAGCTCCATGAGTTTTGATTCGTCTAGCTTGCACTGGCGGTAAATCCCCTACCATTAATCGTTATCATGTAGACATGTACCTAGTTGAACTCTTATTTTTCACTCTCAGATTCAAACTTTCGATGATATTGTGTCATTATTNCCATGAGTTTTGATTCGTCTAGCTTGCACTGGCGGTAAATCCCCTACCATTACTCTTTTTTTATTATTGGGAAATCGTTATCATGTAGACATGTACCTAGTTGAACTCTTATTTTTCACTCTCAGATTCAAACTTTCGATGATATTGTGTCATTATCGTTTTTCTTCTTATGTCAGGTACAACTTGATGGCGAACAGAGTGCTCCTTCTGTTAGCTATGTCCTCTACGACTGACCCAAGCTTCTCCTTCAAGATCCTTGATGAAACTGCTGGTACAAATTTTAGTTTCTAAAATATATGGGAAGTCTTTGTCGTCATTTTTTTTNTCTAAAATATATGGGAAGTCTTTGTTGTCATTTTTTTGTATGTGGCTCTTACTTAAATGAGGTATGTTGGTATTTTCCAGGCCATTTCTTGAAAAATTTGAAAAGTCAACTTCCTCAGACGAGAATACTGGCAATCTCAGCTTTAAATACGCTTCTTAAAGAATCACCTCATAAGATGCTAGGCAAGGATCAACCTTCTGTGTCTTCACAAGAAAATGCCAACTCATCCCTTGATTTAGCATTGAGCCAAATTTTCCAAGAAGAAGGGTTCTTCAGGGAGACATTTGAAAGTCTATCTCATATCCATGTCACTGACACTGATAGCGCCTCCTCTAGAGGTGGTCACGGAAGTTCATCCTTCCAGAGCATGGCAGACAAGTCAATCACTCGTTTCTATTTTGAATTTTCGGCCTCGTGGCCAAGAACACCTAGCTGGATATCATTGTTAGGAAGTGAAATATTCTACCCAAGTTTTGCTCGCATCTTCAAGCGATTAGCACAAGAATGTGGGGTATCTGTGATGCTGGCACTAAAAAGCCCTTTAGAGGAGTTTTCTAATGCCAATGAGAGACCAAAGCAGTGTGTTGCTGCTGAAGCATTAGCAGGTTTATTGCATTCGGATGTTAACGGTCTTCCTAATGAATGGGATAGGTGGATAATGGTTCAATTGCAGAAGGTTATTCTTGGCCAGTCAGTGGAATCCATTCCAGAGTGGGCTGCTTGCATACGTTATGCTGTCACAGGGAAAGGGAAACAAGGAACCAAAATTCCTGTCATGAGACAACAAATTTTGGACTGTATAGTGGCACCAGTACCACCAACTGCGACCACCACTGTTGTTGCAAAGCGATATGCTTTTCTTGCAGCTGCTTTAATAGAACTTTCTCCACCAAAGATGCCCGTATCAGAAGTGAAACTGCATATCTTGCTTCTTGATGAGTTGATCTGTAATATGTCCCATTCCTCGGCACAAGTAAGGCTTCTAACACTCATTTATGGTACTTTGCATCTCTGTCCCTTGGCTTTGTCAGAATCATGCATTTGACAAGCTAATTTTGTGTGACAATGAGCAGATAAGGGAAGCTGTTGGGGTAATTCTTTCAGTATTATCCTCAAACATTCGGCTGCGGATGTCATATAGACAAGAATATCCATCTGAAGAAGGGAGAACAGATGTTGATAGCCAACTTGAGGAGGAAAATTGGTTCAAGTTAATTAGTGCAAGGGCATCTGAAGCTGTTACAAAAATTCAACAAGCTAGCATATCAAATAGCTTGGACACTTCAGCAGATGTAGATATGGAAAATACTCAATCAAATGGGGATTCTCAAGATGATGTTAAATGGATGGAGACGGTACTGGCAGTCTAAATTTTATGCGAAAAGATTCTTTTTCTTCCCTTATTTGAGACGTTTGGTACTAATTTTTCTTATTCTTCTTTTTATCCTATCCGTAGCTCTTCCATTTCATTGTTTCATCTTTCAAATCTGGGAGGTCTTCATATCTGCTAGATGTGATTGCGGGCTTCCTCTATCCTGTGATATCTTTACAGGTATAACCATTATATTTGTTCAACTTTCTTTCTGCTTAATTGATTTTCCATGAGGAATCATAGAATTTTCTTTTTTTATCTATTGAAGGAAACATCACATAAAGATCTGTCCACATTGGCTAAGGCAGCCTTTGAGCTTATGAAGTGGCGAATATTCTCAAAATCGCATCTACAGAAAGTAATTGGAGTCATTCTTTCTTCCTCTGATGACTCAAACTGGCGGATAAGATCTTCAACCTTGACATACCTGCGAACTTTTATGTACAGGTAATATACATATATATGGTCTATGTAGCAAGGTGACAAACAAATGCGCTGTTTACTAACAAAACTTTTCTATTTTAAACTTCCTTACTAGGCATACTTTCATACTCACTCATGAAGAGAAACAGAAAATCTGGAAAACAGTGGAAAAGCTCCTTGTTGACAGCCAAGTAGAGGCAAGTTCTTAGATTTGCTTAGATTTTGTTGTCCCGTAGAGTTGTTTNAACTTCCTTACTAGGCATACTTTCATACTCACTCATGAAGAGAAACAGAAAATCTGGAAAACAGTGGAAAAGCTCCTTGTTGACAGCCAAGTAGAGGCAAGTTCTTAGATATGCTTAGATTTTGTTGTCCCGTAGAGTTGTTTAAATTGATCCAGTCTTGTCATTAATTGTATCTAAATAGATCAAGCACGTTGGATGTTAACCTCTTAATGATATTCGCTGCTCTTCAGGTACGGGAGCATGCTGCAGCAGTTCTAGCAGGCCTAATGAAAGGAGGAGATGAAGATTTTGCTGCAGATTTTCGTGATAGATCCTATGCAGAGGCAAACTCAGTCCAAAAGAAAAGAAACCGAAGGTCTTCCTTTCTTCCTTTTTAAGCATTTCATCTTGATATTTGTCTCTAAATGTGAGAATGCATATAACAAGCTGTGAATTGCATGTCTTTTGTTTAATACTGTTAGCATGACCTGAGAATCGAATTGGATTGTTTCAGGAAATCAAGTTCAACACAGTCGATAGCGGAGGTGCATGGAGCCGTTCTGGGTTTGGTAGCTTCAGTCTTGTCTGTTCCTTATGACATGCCCAGGTTTGAACATCTCTTTACATTGAAGTGTGTGATGCAGAGCATAAACTTGGGACAATCTTTTTGAATAATCTCAAACTATGTAAATATTTTCAGCTGGTTACCGGATCATGTGACGTTGCTGGCTCGATTCGCCAGTGAACCAACGCCTATAAAATCGACCGTGACCAAAGCAGTGGCTGAGTTCAGGCGAACCCATGCAGACACATGGAACATCCAGAAAGACTCGTTTACTGAAGAACAACTTGAGGTAATGCATTTGGATGTTTACATTGTTATCCTTAATTTATAAATTCATACATAGGGAAACATTGGCAAATGTGAGATTCAACATACAAACTAGTATATTATGTTATGTGATTATGTCGGTAAATTAAAGGATATAGACTACAGTCGTCAGTTTTAGGAGAATCAATAGTATAGAGATATGTTACTGAGAAGTGGGATAAATACGAAAGTGTTTTGTGCCCTTAACGATGAATTAATGAAATATTTTGTGTAACATTTTGCAGATCTTGGCCGATACATCTTCGTCATCCTCGTACTTTGCTTAATTGATGTTGGAGAGTTACAGTTTCATGTAAGACAATAATACAACTCTTTAAGGAACATGTTTGTTACCCTGTACCTATTTTAAAGAGAAGATTTGTTATGTCCAGTAGATGAAACAACCTAAAAGTTAAAAACCCATGGTTTCATAATTTGTCTCCCAAACACAAAAAGCATGAAATATTTTTTTTGCTAGAAGATATATACTTAGCATTGGCAAAATTTACACCGAATCAGACCTCCGCACAAAAGTAGATTGAACAAGCCAGAAAAACTCATTTTGTAAGATAACTCATTTTTAATCTGTATCAATAGAGTAGTTTACAATCAACTTTTTACTTAGTTACACAATAGTCGAATTCTCACTACTAGTATAGTATAGCACAAAAAACCAAATATTCAATCTTTTTATAACATCATCGTGATTTAACAAAACCTTTTAATCTAAGTCACTAAGAATATTCATTTTTCTGGGGAGGGCAAGCCAAAAGGAATAAAATAATAACCTCCACTTGTTCGAAGAAGACTTTTAAGACGAACAAGCAACAGGTTAACAGATTCGAGTTTGTGGAAAAACAGTTGAGAATCAGCGTTACTTCTTAATATTATCTCCCCTCTTTAGCTTTCAATTGTGATCCAGCTTGCTTCACACCAAACTCTTCCTCAGGTTTAGTTTATATACCATCATCTACCAAAAAAACAACAGAGAAAGTTTATTAAGATGCAAGGACGAGAGAAAATGTTTGCGGTTTGTGTCATTGCCATATCATGGAACAAGGACAAATGAACTAACCTTGATGAGGATCTTCGTGTACAAAGAAACTGGCTGCTACTATCAAATAACAAAGAATGAGCATCAATCCTTTGAAGTAATTCGATGTCCCTTCCTGTGAACATACAGAGATCATCCAGTTATTAGTTTTGGATTGTAGTGTCACTCAAAAAGATGATTGTTTTAGACTTTAGGAATTTACCCACCTGGAGAAAAAATGCTACTACTATGACGGTGATGAACAGCATCGCTGTCTCAAAAAGCTGGAAGTTGAGGTCCATCTGTTCACCCATCATCCATCCAATCACCACGCAGAACGGGACCTAACGATATCAAGTAGATATTGAACAGATCTTGTTGGCCAAAGATGATATAATGCTCTTACACATTGTTCGTGTTACATACCGCAAACATGGAGATCTGGATAGAGGAACCAATAGCCACTCCCAAGGAAAGATCCTGTAGAGGTGAAAAAAGTTAAACCGTGTCCCAATGAGAGNAATGGAGAGCCTAGAGTCTAGAGATGTCACAACTCTAGAGCCACACTGCCTACCAGCTTGTCTTTCATGGCAAACATGATGGCACCTGCATGCTCAGCTGCATTCCCGACTATCGGAAGCAAGATCGTACTGATAAAAGCTATAGGCATGTTCCACGAGATCGAGGCACCCTGGAAAAACAATCCGTAAGCCAAATATCCACATTAGAACGGTGTAGTGCATGTTATGCTTAAAAACTGCAATAAAATTGTAATAGTGGACGATTAATATGATAAGAACGCAGAAAAGGATCATTTATTTACCTCTATGGCATCAACAAGATAGCCAGAAAGAAGAGAGACCCAAGCAGTCAAGATAGAGAGCCATATGATAGATTCCCACTTGGAGATCTCAGGATCTTCATCTTCGCCCGAATTTTCTTCGGTCTGATTTGTTTCCTAGAGTTAACAGCAATTACCAATGAAGAGGGTAAGTCCAGGTCGAACAGAACTACACAGGCCAATTGGTTTTATGTCTCTTGGTTATATACAAATATTGGACAACTGTAAAACAGGAAAAATCGGCTCTTGTCATAAGGTTCTATGGATTAAAAACTAAAACGTAACAAAGGCAACAAGTGGTGGTACACAACAAACCTCATCAAGAGGGCTATAAGAACTGGACTGGCTCTTCAACTGGAAGAAGAGGTAAGCAGCATAGGCTACAAGCATTATGCAACTGCTAAATCTTGACAGGGCCAGCTCTGATGATCCGGCATGAACCTCACTATGAGTGTAATGAAGAACAGCCGGAAAGAGTATCCCCATGACAGCCATCAGAAGCAATCCTGAATTCACAGTTGCGATTCCCTGGATTGCGAAAGAATAGGGCTCAGAAACAAGGTTGAGAAAAAAAATGAGAAAAAGAAATACAAAGAAGTGAATTAGGATTCCTACTTTGTCAAAGACTTGGTCTTTTTGGTAAAATACTAGCCCACCGCAGAAGAAGGCGCAGCCAAGTACGAGCAACATGTTAGACAGAATCGATCCTAGTAATGTCAGCTGAACAACACGTATCATTCCATTTTTCAAAGCGAAGATCGATATGATCAGTTCAGTCACATTCCCGAATGTAGCATTTAGGAGGCCTCCAACCGTCGGACCCGTGTAAAAAGCCAGTTGCCTGTTTCAAATAAGCCAATACTTACATAAGTTATGCAAACAGAAGGTGGTACGTTAACTTTGAGCTACAAGTGCTAGTGAGGCTTACTCTGTGGCATNTGGACCCGTGAAAAAAGCCAGTTGCCTGTTTCAAATAAGCCAATACTTACATAAGTTATGCAAACAGAATGTGGTACGTTAACTTTGAGCTACAAGTGCTAGTGAGGCTTACTCTGTGGCATATCCTAGACGTTCAGCCAATGGTGTAATGCCTACTAAGCTCAACAAGAACACCCACCCCTGAGCCACCAAAAAATCAATCATTGAGATTCAACTCTTAGAGGTGAAATGGAACTAATAATACTCCCCTAATGTCCAATTATTTACCTTACTATCTACCGTGTAGTGGAGCAATATTGCTAGAGGACCAAAAGGTAATAATAGATTAAGTTTATTAGATAAAATGACAATCCTGATGCTCTCAAGCACGCTGTTCTTTGGTGATTTAGCCGTATGTTGGGGAAAACTTGTAGAAAGCGATCCTTGCTCCATCAAAGAAGCTGCTTTAGTTTGCGTGGCATCTTCTTCTTGTCTAAATAAGCTTTTGTGCTCAAGTTCATTAACCGACCCCATCTGTTACAGTAATAATCTCTTCATTAAAGCCCACAACAAGCCGAGTATCTGTACAAAAGCTCAGGATATCCAGAAATCAAAGAGTACGTTGCTGTGAACCAACTTACTTCAACTTGTGCTTCAATAAGAGCTGGCACTTTACCACTCATAGTCTCGTGCTACAAACACATGGACCAAAGATAAACTACAGCGTCCACCTCTGCTGCAACCTGAATACAGCAAAGCTTCTTGTATGAGATCTAAATTATAACCACAGTGACACTAACACCAACATTTTGACCCTTCTTCTGGAAAGGCAGAGTCTTATAAACAAACATCACATTTCAAAGGAAATAGCATGGACTAGCCCTGTAAAGAATCAGAAACCCCAATATGCTACAAACGCAAACAAGAATCCATATAAATGTCCGATGCAACGACACTAGCTCGCCTCTTTTCCAGAAACCTTCTCAAGTAACTACTTCATACTAGTGAAGAAAACAAGTACAAATAAGCAGTACATTAGCCTGCACAGAGTTTATAAACCTCAAGGAGAAGAAAAAAACGAATCCAAATCAAAGCTATCTGAGATAAAACACTAAACAAATCGTTTCCCCAAATCGCTAAACAAGTAAACAAATCTA
>OVAP01004829.1:1047-13904 GCA_900406295.1 Aurinia saxatilis | reverse complement strand
TTCACTACTGCATTGATAAAGTGTTAGTTGTCAAGATCTTAATTAGTAAAAATAGACAACTTATTAGGGGTATTGGGATATTTTTCATATCTTCTGCTTCTATTCTTTTGTAATTTAGTTTACGTATTCATATGTATCACTTTCCATTTAGTCTTAGGGTTGGAGTCAATTGTATTGTATAAATATTGTAACTTAAAGGTCGATGAATGATATACAAAATTCTTCTCTTGCTCAAGTTTTGTCATCAATCGTGATGATGATTCAGCCAGAAGAGTTCGCCTAGAGGTTACTACGTTAAATGGTTTCTTGACTTTGATTTTGTGCCTCTGGAATCTGTTTGGGTTATGCGGATTCGCATATTTACTAATTACTCCTCCGGTTCTCCTATTAGTATGGAGATACACCAAGAGTAAATACTCTAAAGCATCTCATGAAGATGATGAAGTTTTAACACAACGGAACTTTTAAGGCTTTAATATGGTTTTGGTTTTTTAGGTTTTTAAGGTACAATCGTTTGGATCAGAGAATGTTGATTTTTAGTTGTCAGAAGTTGTAATTTGTGCACAAAGTTTGGTTTGTTTCAATATGACAAAGTATGTTGGTACTGATCCATGTTACAGAGTTGGTCTCGTGAAAGCAAGATATTGATTTTCATTCTATAACCCATTGATACAAATCAAAGCTCGAGCTTGAACAAAACCTACCTTTTCTCGTATTAAACAACTCAACGGCTTATGATTAGCAAGAGTCTCGAAGTTGTTTTATTGAATAAACCTCCAGGTTTCAGACTCTTGTATGCTTTCTTATCAGATCATAACATATCAACAGGGCCGGCCCTGGAAAAGTAGGGGTTATAGACATAATATAAAAAGGAGGCCATTGTTTATAAATTTGAAACATTAAAAAAATTAAGAAAGAAACCTGACTTTCTGGAAAAGGTCTATAAGAACGTATTTTGAAGAAGAATATTAAGAGTTTAGATTTTTTTTTTTTTTTTTTTTTGTTATCTAAATGGGCTGTATACGTTAAAATGGGCTCAGAAAATTAAAAATTTGAACAAAAAGTGAGAAATATCAATAGATATATTTATGTATATAGAAAATCTACTATATAAAAGAGAATGACACTTTCCATGGCAAATACAAGTGGTTTATTGTGAGGATGACACATGTCCCCATTTGACATCAATGATAGTTTAACTAATTAATTATTAAAAATATATATATATATGTATTTTTTTTTCCTACAATTCATAATTCATAACATCATTTTAAACTCACCTTCTTATGACTTTATAGTCATTTGACAATTTCTGGAAATAAAACTATAGTACCTATGAACAACAATAATGACATGACAATATGACGTGACGAGAACCAAAAATCCACCCAAAATAATCCACGTAAAAATCACAAAATAAAAACTTTATCTAAATAAAAGTAAAAAAAATTTGCCTAATTAAAAATACACTCACTCACAATAATATTAGATAGAACCAATTACAACGTTCCATTTTTTTTTTTTTTTAAACAGTGTATTCATGTTCGAATGTGATTTCCCGAGCCTACATGGCTTGATAGTTTCAAGTTTGGTTAGTCTTCTCTCACTTGGAAAACATGGTATGTTTTATAAGTTATGGTTTTGTAATATTTTAGGGATTGTCAAGTTTTATGTTTTGTGACATTAATATGGTTACTTGTGTGTGTTAAATAATATGGATTTCTCACCCATGGTTTAGAGTGTTCAGGCCCGCATGAGCCGCATCAGTCACCAACATTATTGGAAACTTCTTCATGTCTCAGCTTTTAGAATTATATTCATTTGGTACTACATATCCTTTGATGCTCGGTTCTAGGAAAAAAAGTTTTCTTCGATATATTTTTATTTTGGAGAACAAAATAAAGCTAAAAAAATCAAAAAATATTTTCTAATAAAATGTATTTTCATATTGCCTGTTTAATGAGAAAAAATGGTATGTCGATGAGTGGATTGTCTATAGTGTAAATATTGACTCTTATTTTTGTTTTCCATCTAGATGAATAGTATTCGTGTAAAAAGATCCAGTGAGCTATCTAGCTATAAATATTGATATCTTCATACCTTTGAAGAATTTAAACAGATCCCCCATGATATGTGTAGATCCACCATTTTACAGGATTGTTCTTTCTTATTGAGAGGATGAAGTATTGACTATCATAATGTTTTAAACCTAATTGATTTTTTCTGAGTTTGCTTGGTAAGATAGCCAGATGAAATTTTATTATCCACATCTCAAATCACTGACTATATTTTTTTTCTTAACTTTCTTAACAGTACTCTATTTGTCACTCACACTCACAAATTACTAAAGTTTGTATGGTTTGAATTGATATCCTCACAACTACTTTTCTTCGTAATATAGTGGAACTATAAAAAAAATTAAACATTGTGAAAAATATATAGTATTATTGTGAAATATGATTATCAATTTGTTCTTATATTATCTACAAATAGTAAACACCTTAAATATTAAAACAAAACATCACTAAATATTCTTTTAAAAAATTATAACAAAACAAAATCCGCACCTAATGCGGATATTCACCTATTTTTTTTTTAAATGGACCTCTCCAAATGGGGACCAAGGCCAATATTTCTCCGCATATCAACATGCAACATTATTATCGCGAATAGTACTATTACCCCCGAAGACATCATTCGAACGAAGTATTTAGTGGCCCAAAAAAACAAAGCGATCCCATTCCAAGAACAATGCGACTCAAAGACATTGCTTCTACTGTTCATGTTATTACATTAAATGTGATCTGGAAATCTGATTTGATAGGTTACATGTGAATAGACATGTCCAAAATACTCGTACCATAAAACATGAGGTCTAACCACTTCTTGTCTTGTAGTAATTTGTCTTCTCTTCCTTCTCACACGTTTCTTTTCATTCTCAATTTGGTTTGACAAACAAAAAGGCATCAGCCAACAAAGAGTAACTCTGTTTACTTACTGTTACTGGGAAAAAAAAAAAAACTTTTCTTTTTCCTTGAGTTCATATTGGTACTTGAGAGATACTTGAGCAACCCGTACAAGTTTTCCAGAGATTTAAGAATTCTCAGTTTCCATCAACGGATGAACTCGAGGCTGTTAAAAAGATAAAGAGTACGTAACTCTGTTTACCATTACTGGAAAGATTAGTTTTTTCTTTGAGTTCATATTGGTACACGTGAGAGGAAAGAGAGAAAAACGTGAGCAATGCCAATTAATGGTATAACATTGTCGTGTCACACGCTGTTGACTTGATTTACGTTGTACCAGTTACTACTACTTAAGGCTGCTACTGAAAATTTATGATAAATTCATTCCGTTCTGTTTTCCTTAATCTAATGGAACAAATCAGACGTATCTTCTTCTTCTTCACTTGTGTTTTTACGTTTGTTCCATTTCAGGCCTTAGCCCAAGTAGATATCTTTGAGTTTGGTCCAGAACGAGGAGTCTCTTTCTATGTTAGCAAGACTTTTGTCGGAAATCTTAACCGCCTTGTCTCCTCCCTCTCCTCTCTAACACCCAGACCTTATGGCTTCTACAACCTCTCTTCCGGAGACTCGTCTAAAGAAGGAGCAGCTTACGCAATTGGTCTGTGTAGAAGAGAAGTAAAAAAAGTTGACTGTCTCAAGTGTATTGAGACAGCTGCAAGAAACCTCACCAGGCAGAATCGGGTGAGAACACACGATGTTGTGTGGTACACGCATTGTATGTTTCGTTACTCAAACAAGGAGATCTACGGAAGAAAAGAAACGGACCCAACTCTGGTTATTATAGGCGGTCGAAATATATCAGCAAACAGAGCTGAGTTTAAGCGTCTGCAGAGCGAACTATTGAATAGGCTCAAAGGGATTGCGGCGGCTGGTGGGCCGTATAGGAAATACGCTCAGGGGAACGGTTCGGCTTCACCGGGGTACAGGAGATTCTACGGAAGTGCGCACTGTACACCGGATTTGTCTGAACAAGATTGTAATGACTGTCTAGATTTTGGGTTTCAGAATATTCCAACTTGCTGTGACCGTAAGGTTGGTCTTAGGTGGTTCTGTCCTAGCTGTAGCTTCCGGTTTGAGACGTGGCGATTCTACGAGTTTGAATCTGACCTAGAGCCTGATCCACCTGTAATGCAGCCTGGGAAAACAGGTACATAGAAATGTTTGAACGTGTCTCTTGTGTGTTCTGCACTCTGCTTAAGACCGTGAATGTTTTGTTGCAGGAAAGGGGAAAGGTGGTTATAAATTCATTATTGCCATAGGCATTCCTGTATTTCTTGTTGCCTTATTTGTGATTTGTCTATACTTGATCTTGAAGAGTAAAAGAAACAAGTCTGGAGATAGAGTAAAAGGTAAGGCAGTCGTTTTCTAAATATATTTGTTATCATGTTTAAAAGGATAAACTAGAATGATGTGTCTGCATCTTCAGTTCCTGGGAAGTTAAGTTTCTCGGGATCAACCGAAGATGAGTTCTTAGATACAGATTCGCTGCTAGTTGACTTCAAAACTCTGAAGGCAGCAACAGATAACTTTTCAACAGAAAATGAACTTGGACATGGTGGGTTTGGTTCAGTTTATAAGGTAATTTTTCTTGGACCCAAGGTCTTTTTGGTAACATTGGTCTGTTTATTTGAGAGGTTTATAAACTGGGGACTATGTAATATGTATGTATCTTACAGGGTGTGTTCTCTCATGGGCAAGAAATCGCGGTGAAGAGATTATTGGGTTATTCTGGACAAGGTGACATCGAATTCAAGAACGAAATTTTAATACTTGCAAATCTCCAACACAGGAACTTGGTTAAGCTTTTAGGTTTCTGCATACAAGGACAAGAAAGACTCCTTGTATATGAGTTCATAAAAAACGCGAGTCTTGACCATTTCATCTTTGGTAATCGTTTTCCGCCTTTTGCTCCTTGGGATCATACCAATTTTTTCCACTATGTTTTGATCTCTGTATTCTTGCAGATCTTGAGAAGCATCAGCTTTTGGACTGGGGAATGCGATACAAAATGATTGGAGGAGTTGCTAGAGGACTTCTTTATCTTCATGAAGACTCTCGTTACCGGATCATTCACCGTGATCTTAAAGCTAGCAATATTCTTTTGGACCAAGAAATGAATCCGAAAATTGCGGATTTTGGATTAGCCAAACTCTTTGACACAAGCCAAACCATGACGCATCGAATTACAAACAGAATTGCAGGAACTTAGTGAGTAAAGTTCATCTTACAAATTAATTAAATTCAAGAAAACAACAGTGTTAACCGGTTAGTTTCATTTCATCTTGTAGCGGGTATATGGCTCCGGAATACGCAATGCATGGACAATTCTCAGTAAAAACAGATGTTTTCAGCTTCGGTGTATTAGTCATTGAGATCATTACAGGTAAGAGAAATAACAATCATAAATCCGATGATGATGAAGATGCAGAAGATCTTCTTAGTTGGGTAAGTAGACATCACAAAACCGGTAATTTGAATATTTGTCTTTGTATTGACTCTGTTTTTGTTTTCCTAGATATGGAGATGCTGGAGAGAAGAACATATTTTAAGTGTTATCGATCCGAGTTTAACCACGGGATCACGAAACGAGATCTTGAGATGCATACACATTGGTTTGTTATGCGTTCAAGAGAGTGCAGCGAGTAGACCAACAATGGCTTCGGTTGTTCTCATGCTCAATAGCAATTCGTTTACTCTCCCGATGCCTTCAAGGCCTGCGTTTGTGTTTGAGAGTGGGATGGCTTTGAATGAATCTTCTTCGACGGAAGGGGTACAAACGTTGTCGAGTGATGCCACTGTTTCTCTGTTTTCTCCTCGTGGACTAGGCCAACTGAAGAAATGGAAATCTTTCAATTAAGTCTTAAAAAGTTATTGTTTCAAGAAATAAATAAAACGTCGTATAAAATATGATAGTTCAAATGTTATATACGACTACGAATGTGATAGAATTGGGCCTTACGTTTGCGCTTTAAAGCCTTAAACCGACACAAGAAACTGATTAAAGATTTAAAGATTATCTCTTTATCTATCGATCGATAAATCCCCAAAAACTCGCTGTTTAGATTTTCTTAACGCTTACGTCATTTCCCAAAACCCTAAGTTTTCAAAGATTTTTGCTTCATTCTCTGTAAAAACACGATGAAGAAACGATATGGACTCACGCTCAAACTGATTCCATCCGACGAAGAATTCTACAACTTGGCTGTGAAATTCAATGTCCTATTGTTTGCGACTCTGGTTCTTCGGTGGGCGTTTCGTCATCAATTTGGACCTGTAGAGTCTCTCGATTTGGATAACTTCGAGATGTCGAAAGTAACATTCCGTGGGACGATGGGGCTGTTGGGTATTATGATGGCGGTATCTTATAGGTGTCAATTGGTTCAGTGTGTTTTGTCTGCTTTTGTCTTTGAGACAGATGATGATTCAGCTGAAAGAGTTCCCCTAGAGATGACTATGTTATATGGTTTCTTAACTTTGGTCTTGTACCTTTTGAATCTGTTTGGGTTATGGGGATTTGCTTATCTACTAATTACTCCTCCGGTTCTCCTTTTGGTATGGAGATTTGCCAAGAGTAAATACTCTAAAGAATCTCAAGATTAGATGATGAAGTTTTAAGCACACGGATTTGGATTTGATTGCATATAAGAGAAGTTTTAGGACTTTTAGTATGGTTTTAGTTTGTTTTTTATAAGGTAGAATCGTTTGGATCCAAGAATGTTGGTTTTTAGTTTTTAGAAGTTGTAATTGGTGCACAAAGTTTGGTTTGTTTCTATATGAAAATGATTTTTACTGATCCATGTTACATAATTGGTTATTGAAAGCAAGATTCTGATTTTCGTTCTATAACCATTTCTTATACAGATCAAAGCTCGAGCTTGAACAAAACCTACCTTTCCTCGTATTAAACAACTCAAAGGCAGGTACCATCAAAACTTATGATCAAGCCTGGCCCAGATGACAGACCGAGGATGCAAAGGGTTTACGCATCAGCATACAAATATATAAAAATTTGAGGGACACCAATTACAATATATTCCTTTGTATAGTGGTTAAAACACAAAAGCTACCAAGACAGTAGTTTTAAATGTAGAGTAGACTGAAACAACTTGCCAAAAGATGAAGCGTAAAAATTTATCAGAAAATATGATTTGGAGAGTCTAATTTAAATCATTTGAAAAGCGAAAATGTTATATAAAAAATGGTTGTATACAGCTCCAAAAGTGGCAGCAAACTTAGTTTGAAGTGTTACAATGGAACATCGTTATCAACCTTAATCTCTAGCAATGGTGTGGCTTAGTCCACCAATTAGATTTAGATAGTGCGATATAGTTTCCTTGGTTTCTTTTGTTATCCATCTATTGGTGTAGCGACTTTGATCAACTTGTAATACTTTGAGCCACTTTTTTTCTGTTGAATAAAACAAGTTTGTGACAAACAAAAAAGAGCTCCAAAAATTAAAAATAATCTGAAAATTAACAAAATCAGAATATGTTTATAATGATGGCAAAAATACTAAATTAAAGGGAAATTAGCATAAAAACTTTTAAGGTGACAACCACTCACACTTTAAACCACAAGAATTTTCCACCGACACTATAGACCACCAAAGTAACAAAGATAACACAACAAACCCTCAAACTAATTTTTTCTTACGCGATGTCATATTATTTAACAGAACATGTAACTCTGTTAATAAAAACAATACTTTTGATTATTTAATTATAATAAATAATTAATAAAATTAAATACTGTTCATCATCTTGTTAAAATAAAAAAGATTGTTCATCTCCTTCGAAAGAATTTGTTGACAAATAATCTGGTGAAGTCAATCAAACAAAACACAAGCGTTGAGAAGTGAAATTAACAAAAGAACACTGAAATTAGCAATTTGAAAGTCTGGGTTTTCGTAATCAATCAAAATACAAGCGTTGTCATCTAATTTCACTCTCTATCTCTCTTTGAAATTTCGATTTCATCTGGGTTTCTTGTGTACATACATCAATCCTTGAATTTCTTCATCTGGTCTTATAAGGTAAAGTTTCTCTCTTTATAATGAATTCTCTAGGGTTGAGGATTTGTCTTGATTGAGATCTTGCAGCACTCTCGCAGGTTAGAGGCCTTTGGATTTGTTTTAGGTTTTGTCAATCGTATAAATCGAGTAGGGATTTGAGATTGAACTAGTCGACTTACTACCAAAATTGATGTAGAGTTTATTGATGCAATCAAAAGTTTTCTCTCATCAGAGGATTTCTGAGTAGTTCGACTAGTTCGACTATGAGGATTTTTTTGTCATGAACGAATCAAAACGCATAAATCGCAGAACTTAGTTCGATTGATTTCCCATTAATTCGATTTCAGAACGAAAGGGTTCTCTACTGATTTGCACCGCCATTATTGAAAACCAGAGAAAGAGAGATCGAGAGAAACTAAAATCACAGAATCTACAAAGCCCAATTTATCAACATTTCTTTTTACGAATTTGTGATTCTCAAATTTTGAATCCATTTGATCTCGTTACTTTTTTCTGGGTTTGATTTGAATTGTTTGAAATAAGTGGAAGATAATGATTTTTTTTAATAATATATTAATTTTCATTTATTCATCTTAAACTTGAAAACAAATAACCAAAAAATATTTATTTATTAACAAAAGTAACGGAGTTAACTATTGTGTTAAGTAATATGATGGCGCATAGAAAAAACTTAGTTTGAGGTTTTGTTGTGTTATCTTTGTTACTTTGGTGGTCTATAGTGTCAGTGCAAAAAAAATTGAAGTTTAAAGTGTAAGTGGTTACCGCCTTAAAGGTTTTTTATGCTAATTTCCCCTAAATTAAAGGATAGTCAAACCAGACAAGTAAATGGAGCAATTCAACCGTTCCTTGTTCGGTTTATCTCGGTTATCGTATGCTTCTACCAGCGCCTACACAAAACGATGTCGTATTTGGAGATCGCTTCTAAAATGTTATCAGTTTCTTCCGCCGTCTCCATCATCGACGACGTTGCTTCCATTGGATTCGGAAGCGTTTGTTAAAATTCAGAGCTTTAATGGCATTGAAAGGGATCAGAAGATCATCAGAGAAATGCTTCAATTTGAGGATCCTGAGGTCTCCTTGGTTAGACTCGAACTCGAGGTTGTTTCCAAGAGAAGAAAGGTCAGAGATTTACTTTTCTCTGAGCTGTTCCAAGTAGAGAGATGTGAACCAGTATGATGTTTCTTTATTCAAGTACATGGAGTTGTGCTTCTATGCTGTCCAATTGCATTTGTGCTCCCATCAGGTTTATGAATTGACTACTCTTTTGATATTACACATGTTGTTACTGTTCTAGTAAACTAATTACATTACAGAAGACTAGATTGTGGCGGGTCAACTTCATTATTCCTGAGAAAGAACCTAGTACTTCGTGATAGACAATACTTTTTTTTAATGGAAATATTAGTTTTAATCATAAGTTTGTTAGATAACTATCAAATTTTCAGTTCACATTGTTACTCGGAGGAAATAGACACGTAAGAATGTTGATTATATTGATAATGGAACTACAATGAAAAACCAGCGAAAATCAACATACCACATCCCGCAGGAAGCCAAAAGCTTCACCTAGAAAGAGAATACCATGGTCAAGAATCCCAGCTCTTAGATACTACTAACCGCCTCACTTTGTATACGATCATGAAGCCACGAAGGCCCTCCTAACGCCAAATAAGATTGAAAACGTCCATCTCTTGTCACACTTCGAGCAATCTCCCGAGCAATCAAGTTAGAACCCGGAGACACAAACTGAAAAATCCCACTATCAAAGGATGCAACTAAAACTTGAATATGATATGTTAAAAGCTCTATATTTTGGCCACCAAAGAGGTGACTTGATAACATCCATCACAGCTCGACAATCAGATGCTAGAATAATCGCTTTCACTTGTAGATCAAACTTTGCAATGTCCAAATAATACACATAAACTCAGCCATAATACGATTAGCAGTTAGAAGAAAAGCATTTCTAGCGTGAAACAACAATGTACCCCTATGATCTCGAAAGATCCATGCTCCTCCAATGTGCAAATATTCATTACGACAATTTGCATGAAAATTACATTTGACATAATCTTGCAAATGAGGAGACCAATGAAGCTCAGCCTCCTGCACTCGTTGTCCCGACACCCAAGAAGAATCCGCAGCATGAATCTGACCCCATACTTCCACCTCCTCAAGCGTATACTTCACCAATAATGACGGATCTTTCTATACTTGAGCATAAAGTATACTATTCATGTTTTTCCACACCATCCATAATTGCCAAGGAATGGCCTTTTGGGATTGTTGAGGTAATGAAGGATCAGTTTGCAACCTCAAAATATAATCCATATTATTCTCCAAAGACGACAAAAACCCACCCATAGGAGGTTGTATGTGTGTTAAACCAAGAGATGTGTAGCAATAGGACATTCAAAAAGAACATGTGAAATAGTCTCCAAATTATTCTTACAAAGCTGGAACAACATAGCAGGGGATAAACCTCTTGACAGCAACTGCTCCGACACTGCTAACCCACCTGATTATGCACGCCATAAAAACATTCTTTTTGGTTCTGTATCCAGTGCCCATATTCTGTTTTTAAGCTCAATATTCACTTGTTCGGATGCAGAAAAAATAGTTAGAGCCTCCAAATTCTCATGTAACCAACTCCCGCTCTTAACTGTATATGCACATGTACGCGTATATGCCCATACATAACGATCCTTCACATCTCCTAAAGGCATACTCAACTTGTTTAATATATATATATATATAAATAAGACATTGAAACGGTAAATTTTTAACTGATCCATGTTACAGGCTCGTTCTTTAACAAAACCTACCTTTGCTTGTATAAAACATCCAAAACTGAAACTATAAAAGGCTAGGTACCATCAACACCAATCTTATGATTAGCAAGAGTCTCGAAGTTTTTCTTAAATAAACCTCCAAGTTTCAGCAGGGTTTCCTTGCATGCTTTTTTAAACAGACTACCGCATTTTCATAAAACCCGAAAATCAATAAGAATGGTTATACTATAATCTTTTAGTATTCTAAAAAGAGAGAGATTTTGTAGAAACTTACGGAGTTGATGAGATCTGAAGTTATCCCTTCAAGAGACTGCCTGAATAGACCAACCGGTGTTCACGAGTCATCCAGTAGCACCTTGAGACTTCATCTCCTCTGCTAACATAGCTGCATACTTTGTAGGATGTAACATTATGAAAGCTGCACCAAAGCCAGTTGAAAATGTTGTTGATATTGGCTCCTTTACGCCATCCTCTGTACGACATACCACAACACTGTAACTACTCATGAAGCGGTACATGCTTTATGCCAGATTCAACTTGCTCACGGGCGGGAGAACACCAAAGGCATCACAAGACGTAGCAGTTGTGTTCTCATTCCACATAATTTATTTTAGAAACTTCGATTCATTCCTGGATTAGCAAAAAGGATGAAGAATCTGCGAGATTGCTCACATAATCTTGGTTCCTCAATGAAAACATATAATAAACAATGAAGAACCATCCTCAAGGCCTTACCCATCTATATTCATAAACTTTACTCTTTTTCACATCTTTAAAGCTCAAAACTGCAACAAAAGATTGCATCTCACATGTTGGGGAGTCCGTTATTGTTTTGACTGGTGAAAAAATGATGATGTTTCGTCAAATAGCTCTGCAACTCCACAGCTTCCTTTATATATCCAGACTCATAATGTTTCTTGAAAGCATTCCTAGCATCAATGTAGAACTTATTGTACACCATTCATTAAAACACATTAAGTTGTCACTTTTAAATGAATCCAACATTGACAAAATAAGTGATCGACATTTTTTTTTTTTTTTTGCATGAACACACTCAATTAAAAAAGAGATTCAAGAGAACACAAAAATGTAAATATTGTGATAGAATCTTTTTTTTTTTTTTGAATAAAATGTTAAATTTTTATTCAGAGAGCCAATTTAGTTACACCACAATATATAGACCAAGCTTCAAACTAAGCTTTAAATCTACATACTATTGAAAAGCAATAAAAACATACGAAAACAAACTAAAGATTTAAGTTTCATTGGAAAGTCTACATTCAAACCAATGCAGAAAAGCCTTCTCCATCTTCAAATCTGTGCCTCTCACCGAAGAAATCCTATTACGGATGTTGTTATCAAGCATGACTACCAAGGGCGGAGCTATAGTAGTAGCATGGGGTCAGTTGACCCCCATAACTTTATATGTACATGTTTATGTTGGGTGTACATTATCTCTTCATTAGTTCACTTGGCTTAAGAAACTGAACATTGACCCTCATGGCTCACGTTCTATGACCCTTCTCTTTTTTTTCTCTCTTTTCTTTTCTCATTTAACCATTTATTTAGTCTACTTTTCACATAATAATATAATATTTACATGCCACTTCTCATTATTCTTTTCACTTATATATAAAAACACAAGAGTTTAGGATCTATATTAGAAATAAAATTATTATATATTGTTATTCTATAATTATTTAAAAATATAACCCCATAAAACAGAATTCTAGCTCCGCACTGATGACTACCATAACATTTGCTGGTATACTCTGTTCACCATGTCATTTTCTATTCCTCTCTCTCCAAATGAAGTAGAGAGTAGATTGAAATAGATATTTTAGAATGAAAATGTGTGTTTTGTGACTTGTGACACAAGCCAAAGTGAGAAGCAAGATAATTAATTTTAGGCACGAGATCTAAGAATTGGGCCTATAACGTTTGCACTTTAAAGCCTTAAACCGACGGAACAAACTGATTAAAGATTAGATTTTTTTTTTTTTTTTT
>OVAP01004828.1:0-13905 GCA_900406295.1 Aurinia saxatilis | reverse complement strand
GTCTGTACACTTGCAGTAAGAAATACAAGGGTAAAACTTTGTGTATCACATAGATCGCTCCAGCTTCAAGGAGCTTCATGATTTCCTTCTTCACCACTTGAGTGTCGATCGACACCCTTAGTGAATTTTCCATAATTTGCTTTGATGNGACACCCTTAGTGAATTTTCCATAATTTGCTTTGATGCAAATTTCTTCATGACCTTTCCATTTCACTTGATCCTTTTGCTCCATAAATCTCCTAGAAAGCTCCAAAATCACCAAATGCGCNAGGGTGATTTATCATACATGAGAGTGTTGATAAATCCCTGGAATTAACCTTAAGAGAGCTAGTAGGTCGTTTCTCGAGGGGACTTGGTCATAACTTGCTAGTTGAACAATTGAAATTGATCTTCATGCTAGTTTAGGTTCATAGTTTTACTAAGAGATTAGGTTGCTGGAACTTAACTAAAATAGGTTATCACAGTGAGAACTGGGTTGTCTAGATGCATATCTAGGATGTCACAACGAGAGTTGGACAAGACTTGCATGATTTCACGTTTGAGAATTAATTGAAACATGTCTTTCTGCCCGAGAGGTGTTGATCGACACCATCATAGTGTCGATCGACACTGATCGATTTCCAGCCGTAGGTTATTCATCTTAACTGAACTTCCCAATAGCCTAGCAGTTTTTTAATAGATTTAAAACCCCTCCAAAACATACTTTGTGATAGTTTATAGTAGGAAACACAAAACCAACATCCTTTCTTTAATCTAGAATTTATTTGAATTAGTTTGTTTAGTTTTTCGGTCTTTGTGGATTCGATCCTTAATTACTATAACTGATATTTGCTGTGCACTTGCAATTAGAAATACATACGGTAAAACTTTGTGTATCAGGTCCTGCGGAGGGATGCTCTGAGTTGGAGGATCTCTGCTTTGTGAATGCCGAGTTGGTCATCGTCAGGGTTGTCGTCGCCCTGCGAACCACCTAGGGATGTTCTCGTCTCCAGGCTGCTTCAACTTTTCTGGCAGTCGAGTTTCGACATGTTAAGTTGGTTCTCTTCTGCGATCGTCGTCCCAGTGAGGTTCCTTGTTAGCCTCAGGGTCGTCCTCGGTTAGGTCAACAGTTCTCTCCAATCTTAGAGGGTGTTCCACGCGGTTGTTAGGATTTCTACGAACCGTCGATCTTGTTCCGTCGGGAGGTGATTATGTTTTCTACACTAAGTCCTTCAAGACGATTGCTAGTCTTGTCTCCTCCACCTTGTAGTGAAGTTTGCATGGTGGATCCTTCGGGATTCTCGTGATTGTTGTTGTTAGCTGGTGGAGTCACGATGGATCCGTCGGGGTTGACTTGTTGAGATAGGAATTCGTCTTCGACCATGTTCATCGTGGGTTCCAAGAGATTCTTCGTATGGAGCAGTCGATGAGTTCCCCCACAGTAGGCGCCAAATTGTGTGTACGAGATTTCACACAACCAAAATTTGTAATAAAAAATTTTAGGGATCGTCGACTCTCTATAAATGAATCACTTGAAACAAAAGGAAAGCAAAGAACACAATGAAAGGTAGGTTGTTTATTGATAAAACTCTTGAGTACAAAAGTTGCAGAGCTCAAGAGATGCGAGAATTGCAAGATATCCTATGAGTTAGGACTAGCGATTCTATTTATACTCTTAGTTAAACCGTCTAAAGACTATGACTTTTCCTTTTCGTCATGGCCGCCTTCCTTTTCTTCATAGATAATTTCTTGGACAGTTTTTATTTCTCCAATGAGCATCAGACAACTTCCATTTCTCCATGGATTCTTCGAAAGATTTTCTTTTCTTCGTAGAGTAAAGGAAAACTTCCTTTTTCGTAGCGGTTCCCTCGAATCTTCTAGTATGTCGGTGCATGATTCATCAAAAGGCTTTGCTTGGAGATTGCCCCATAAGGAAGTATTGGATCGTTTAGCTTGTCAAGAGTATCATTGGACCCATGGATCCTGTGGGTCGTTGTGGGGGGGGGGGGGGATTTCACCCCCTAAAGATTGATAACATGAAAACGACTAAGTGTCAAGCTATGGGTAGTTTATGATCATCAAGTTATCATGAACGGTGCTCTATACAATCATGAGTGCATTGTCGAGGATCAATCACAAGCCTTACAATGCATGGAGAGATCCAATTTAGATTCGGGAAAGCTTCCTGCGACCTACAGACGAAGTTTGGGTCGCCATTTCTCATCCTGAATGCATCTCGCGACCCGTAGACCACGTCCAGGTCGCCACTTCTCTCTGCATTGCTTCTCACGACCTGTGGGATCGATTCTGGGTTGCTACTTCTGCCTGGGATGACTTCCCGCGACCTGTGGAGCTAAGATGGATCACCACTTCTCTTCAGAGCATCTTCCAGCGACTCAGAATGTGTCGTGGCTCGCCGTTTCTCCTTCCGAACATGTCCCGCGACCCATGGACCATGTCCAGGTCACCGTTCTCCCCTCAGACATGCATCCCGAGACTTGGACATACCTTGGCTCGCGTGTTTTTCCTAGGCGTGCTTCCCGCGACCCAACAACATGGCTTGGGTCGCAAGATGTCATCAAATTGCTTCATGTGACCCATGCGTGCATCGTAGGTCGCGGGATGGCTTCAACCATCATGTTCCATGCCATTCTGTAGATCCCATCAAGTCAAGCAACTTATTTCCAATGATAAAATACGATGGTGAAGACATCCCTAGGTGGTCCGCAGAGGAGGAAAACCTCAAAGAATTCTCCGACGTCGATCAGCTTGACATCCACAAAGCTGAGATCCTCCATCTTAGAGCATCTCTCCGCATAACCGAAGCTACCATCCAGGCGTGCGATCCCAAATCCACAAGGCAACCAGCCGTGCTCCAAATATTGACCGTGCCCGAAGAATCTTACAAGACACCATTCACACCCGAGAATCACCGGAGCTCGCATTCCTGATCCGGGGAAGATCAACAAAATTCCACACTACGATGGAACATCGGATCCTAAGGAGCATTTGACATCCTTCTGCATCGCGATGAACAGAGTGAAGTTCCCTAACAGTCACGAGGATGCAGGATTCTGCCTTGCAATGGTTCTTAAGGCTGCCAAAAATTTTTATTGATAGCTTTCATGAGCTTACCACCGCTTTTCTCAAGCATTACTCTATCTTCATGGGGCAGAAGACAACCGATGTTGAGTTATGGTCCATCTCACAAGGTTTGACAGAACCTCTGCGATGATACATCACCAAGTTCAAAACGCTTGTGTTACAGGTTGAAGAGATGAGCGATCACGCAACACTCCGTGCATTGAAGCAAGGACCATGGCATGAGTCAGACTTCCGAAAGCAGCTAGCAGCTCGACCTCCTTCAACAATCCAAGACGCCTTAAATCTCGCCTACAACTATATCATCAACAAAGCAGAGATGTAGGTTGTCTAAGTAAAGTATGCATCGGCAAGAGCTCCATGAACCACCCAACCACATGCCGCTCTATAGAATGCAAGGAAACCAAGTTCAACACCCAAATACATCCATCATGAAGGGCCATGTTCTCAGAACTACTTGGTGGACGAAGAAGAGACAAGCAATTAAGGAGCGGCAGGGAACCCTGGATGAAGTGGTGGTAGAGGCTCATGACCTGGACGTGGATGCTTGGAAGGATGTGCAAGGACCCGGATAGGTTACGATGAGAATGCCTACTGTGAACTTCACCTGACCAAGGCACATTCGACGCATAATTTCAGGACCTTGGGAGCACAGCTAACGGCCAAGCTACTAGCAGGACAACTCGGCGACACGGTCCACACCAAAGACTTCCAGCGAGACGCGGACGAGGAATCATCCCTAGGAGCAGTCTCAAGCCGACGAACAGGACAAGCGCAATAGGTCAGACGACAAAGATCAAAATGACGGCACACGTCAAAGGATTAAAATGATCATGGGAGGATTGCACATAGTCTCGACGATCGGCACGATCAATCTACATATTAAGCTGGAGGCGTCACGACGATAGTGAGGTTCTCGGTGGCCAATCATCAAGCAATTTACAACTTGGTCCTAGGAACTCCTTGGTTAAGTGCAATGCGAGCAGTCTCATTTACTTACCATTTTTGCATAAAGTTTCCAACCCCATCAGGAGTCAAGACATTATGCGGAAGTCAAAAGGAGTCTCACATCTATCTCCTATCTGAACTCAAACTCCGCAAGCCAACGCGAAGCTACGAAGACGAGGATGATAATAAATAAAAGAAGAAAAAGACTAACGACTTTGCCCTCATACCAAGCACCGACATCAAACCCCGGTTCAACGCTTAGTTCAACCTAAGTATGGGGGGGGGGATTCCACCCCAAAAAATTGATAGCATAAAACAGCTAATGGTCTTCGACAACGGTCATGAGATGGATCATTCGTCGAGAACAATCAGCAACATCCATACAAAAACTCTCTATTGAAATATTCTCTTCGATAGATGAGTCTTCAAGGAAAGACTTAGTTTTCCTTCAACTCGATCATACGCGAATGCTTTCGGAGAATCGAAACAGCTCTACGGGTCACTTTTTGATAAGAAAGGCTTATCAACGACCCGTGAAGCAACCACGGGTCACCTTTGATCATGCAAGACATGATCCGCGATCCGTGAAGCTTCAACGGGCCGCCCATCACAAAATATAACCTTCCGAGAACTCAATTTCATCCGAGACTTGATCTTTCAATCACACGAGCATGAAAGTGAGCCATCGAGAAGTCAATTCTCGATGAAACTTCATCTTTTGATCACACGATGTTGAAAATGAACCATCGAGAAGTCAATTCTCGATAAAATTTCAAGATAAAAGCAATCTCCGACCCTACCGAAACCACTGGTCGCCTTACGTCGTGGGATTTTCAATCCACGACCAGTCGACAACCACGGGTCACGTTTCGTCCTGTCAATGCCACGCCGCGACCCATGAACACGTACGGGTCGCGCTTCGTCTTGTCGAAGCCATTCCCCAGCCCATGCATGAGCCACGGGTCGAGCCTCATCACGTGAAAGCATTCCGGGACCCCTAGAACACGCACGGGTCACGTCTCATCTCGACCACGCATTCCATGACCCGTGTGTGTACGTCTTCATTGTACCATTGTTCCGTGACCCGTGGAACACACACGGGTGTCGCTTATCGTCATCTTGACACTGTCCCACGATCACAAAAAGTTAAAGTGACTTAATTCTAACAAGAACGAGTGATTCGTGAAGCATATCTAACTCTCGGCATCGAGAAATGTTTCCAGGTGATTGAAAAACAATCCATGAAGTCGAACAAACTCTTGACAAGCTAAACGATACCTCCTTTATGGGCCTATCTCCATCTTCCGGACCAAGCAAAGCCTTTCGTAAACCGACATACGAGAAGATTAAAGCTCATCTCTACGATTTATTAATGAAAAGGAAACCTTCTTGGAGCATCTCGAAGAAAAATAAGTTATCCACAAAAATATCGACGAAATGGAAGACGTATCGAAGCATATCTGAGAAATGGAAGTTATCCGAGATTCTGTTGACAAGGAAACGGAAGGCGGCGCGTAGAAAAAATCGCGAGTCCTAGGTCATAATCATCTTTCGCATGTCGAATAGCTTGAGTCACTTAGCATCTTGTATTTGATAATTCATCTCTTATCAATAAAAGAACCTATCTTTGATTCTAGTTTTGTCTTGCTTTTTCTTTCTTTCGATTTTGAGTGATTCATACATAGAGAGTCGACGATCCCTAAAGGTTTCATAGACAAGTTTTTGTTTTGTGAATTTACAAACACTAAGCACCATCAATGAACTATGAGTTGACGTGATCCCTTTTGAGGGTACGTAGGGAGCTCATCTTTACGATGAGTTCAGTTGACCCCTCTGGTATATAAAAAAAAAAGGGAAGTAGGAGAGTACACTCGTATACTCCCACTCATTTTCACGGCCAGCGAAAATTTTCGACAAACAATTCAATAGACTACATCAACAACTAATCCCACCATTATCAATCCAGGTATTAATGAACATTCCCTGCCAGATCAATTTCAACTCTGACACATAGGCTTCGCTGCTGCTCGCCTTTTTCCTTCTTGCATCATCCTGCGACCAAACTTGCTTTGTTGGGTCGCGGGTCAGGATGAGGAAGCATCTCGCGACCCATACATGCTCGTTTGTGTCGTGGATGTAATGAAATGCACATCACGCGACCCAAATATGCTCTGTTGGGTCGCAGGCTACGGGAAGACCAGTTCCCGCGACCCGAGAATATCCTTATGGGTCGCGGGAACACATACACAAAGACATCCCACGACCCGAATGACTTGCTAGGTCGCGGGAACACATTAACACAACAACCTGCGACTCAAAGAGCTTCACTAGGTCGCGGGAAGACATCTTAACACCATCCCACGACCTGCAAGCTTCGCTGGTTTGCGGGAACACCTATTAAGGAACAACCCTCGACCCAAGAGTCTTGTCGGGACGTGGAAACACATCCAAATCAACATCATGCGACCTGCAGCAACCATCCGGCTCACAGATCACCATTATCGACTTATCTAACGACGTATGATCCATCATGGATTGTAAATCAAACCTCAACAGCATTCCCACATTCCTTGGTCGTGTCGACACAATCTTGTTGTTGATCTTGATATTAACCTTCTCTCGGCGGGCAGAAATTTGATGTTAGGATCAATTCATGGCTATTTCCCTACGCTATCTCAATGATGATCCCATATGGGAGCTCTTAAAATGCAAACCGTCATCGATGACTTAGCATATGAGCTAACGATCCTATCACAACTCACTAGCAAAGGGTCTTAGACCATTAAGCGTATCGAAATCCAACCATTGTTGCTGGCCACAACAATGTTTATACTCGGGTTTATTAATACCTCTCATGGTAAAGCGCGCAACGATTGTGATCGGAGACATTCTCGCTAGTGTAGAGTGAGAGCATGGAAGAAGCAATTTGTCTAAAAACCCAGTTCGACGAAACACTGGTCATGAACAGCTCATGGGCATATTGTAACATCCCCAAACCGCGAATGGCGACCGGCTATCCTGATGATCGATAGTCATGAAAGAAAATGCAACATGTGCGCCCCATGATCCAAGAGACTAAGAATCAGAGATTTAGTCATATAATGGTTAGAGGACACGAGCATAAAATAAGGACGACGCATGGAGAAGGAAGCATGCCTCACCGAGAGAAAGGAAATCTCGCACAGATGGTAAAGGGAGTGAACGACGGGCCAGAATGGATCATGGGCCATAGGCCACGTCCATGAAGAGAGGAGGTGGAGGATTAAATGAGGGATGAAGTAATTAAGGAAGGTACTTGGTGGGCAAGTAAAACTGACGGGCCAAGCCCGTGACTCTATCATTCACATAAATATGGAGCCAGGTTAAGAAATAGAAAAGCTTGGAGGACGCTTGAGACTATATAAAGGAGTCCTCATTCTCCTCATTTCTCACGGAATTCTCTCTGGGGAAGTGGAGAGAAGAGGAGAATTGAGAAGGTTGAGCAACCGCCACCCCGATAGTCTCTAAGCTAAGGTAAGACACGATGCCGAGGCTTTTTCGACAGCTTTCTTTAACAGTCGTAGTTCGTGTGTCTTGGTCCTTTTGGTTGACCACAAGTGCTCGTGCCAACCATGGTCGGTTGGATTAGGCAACCGATGCGTTCGGGGTGTGTGGTACGTCTGCGGTACGCAGGGCTATGTCTGTGGTATGTGCGAGTGTGTACGTGGTAAGGCCACGGTTTGTTGTAATAAGTCAATATGTAGGGCAAACGGTGGGACGTGTATGTGGTACATGGTCTGTGTGTTGGGATGCGTCCGTGGTATGGTAGTGGTATGTAATCCGTGTGTCCGGTCCCGTTCATGGTATGATTATGTGTTGATCATATCATGTTCGGTGATCTTGTTGTTAGATGATCCGATGTTCGGTCGGATGATCGATGCTTAGCTTTAGTGGTAGTGTAAACGATCGGATGATCGATGATCGAGACTACCCCGGGGAGTTGCTTGGTTGTCGACTATCTCGATGATCAGTTGTGATAACCTATATGTTGTTCCTACCCGGTAGAAAGATGATCAAGTTCACCTTGAGGAGTTGCTTGGTCGGATGATCGATAAAAAGATAGACTATGGTCGATGATCGGGACGTAAGAAACCGGTCATTCACTCGATGGTCGCATTGCTTGTTCGGTTCGATTGATCTAAGGATCCTTCCTATCCGGATGATTGGTATCGAGTAATCCGAGGGGAGATAATCGATACTGATCATCGAAAGATTAGATAAGACTATGGTCGGAGTTATCTGTCGGGTGATCGAGGTTCTTAACAGATGGTCGCTTGCTTGTGCGGTCAGGGATGATCGAGAGATTTCTCATGGTCATAACTAGGATTGGTTCGATTTACTTGATAGTTTCTCAGACAGTCTCGGTTGAAATCACCAGACGGTAGTGGATCACATGACTCGGTGGTAAGGTCATATGAGTAATCTGTAATCATATGATCGGGGAAGCGAAGTTAGTTGTCCAGCTATCGGCCAGCTAACGTGATATGTTTTGCAGTGGGCGGTCACATATGGCCTTCGTATTGTGACTGGTGGTCACTTTATCTTCCGACCATGCGGGACGATCGATGCTCTTGTTTGAAATGCTTCGGCTATTGCTTGATCACCTAGAATACTATGAACTAGGATTAATATAGAGTAGAATTTTATTATCATGAACCATTAGTATGGCTTGCTTCGTTGGGATTGCTTCGTTAAAAGGAACTAGGATAGAATGGTTCATGTTCATACAATTATACTCTTGGGAATTGCGGTTGAACCGGTTCCGACACCGCCTTGAGAGAGTCTGGATCATAGACCTGGCGGTCATCTGTATGATGCAGACAGTGAGGCTGTGTGCCGCAGCAGTGAGTCAGGCTGTTAAAAATACTACTGTCCTTGGTACTGCATGAAGATGTTGAGCATTTTGGATCAAGATGAGGTTTTAATATAACCAAGCCACGTGAAACAGCTGGAACATGAATTTAGAAATAAGTAATCTGGCCTCATAACCAAGGAGAAAAAGTTCAATCATTGAAGATATGTCTTTCTGGAAGCCCAAGAAGTGTCAAGGCCCATTCAATCAAATTATTTCCTACAATCGATCGAATGGAGGAGGATAAATACAAAAATTTTCGGGAACCATCTGAGGATACTCAATATTTATCCAAGATACACTTTTGGATAACATTTGATCGAATATGCTTAGTAACTATCGAATCATAAGGATAAATTCAAACTTTTTGGAGCCTTACCTTTAAATCAAATCCATTATTTTCTCAATTTTCAGCCGACTTCTCTCTATTATAAATAGCAAAGAGCCACGACCAGATGAAATACACATCTTTCGAAGCTTCCAGGCAAACCAACTCACTAGTTATATAGATATTTAACTATGTTCTTCACTTTCTTTGAGTTGCTATTTTCAAGTGTGATGGGGATTTAGTTTACGTCCAAAATATGTCCTGCAAGCGCACAGGTCTCGCAGTGGTACGTAGGGGTCGAATTCGCAGGGAGAAAAGTGTATGCAGTAGCACGTCCAAGTTCACTCGACCTAAGCAGCAAAATGAAGTGGTTTTTGGTTTTGGTCGATCGACAGTGTGAACTGGTCGATCGATGAGAACACCTTTCGGTCGATTGCAGATTATGCGGTCGATCGATCCATGCCTGAAAAATGCTAAAACAAATAAAACGTGAAAATTCAATAATAAAAAGCGCTATGAAGTCAAGCAATGCATCAGAGGATCACGGTTTAAATTATTCAGGGTAGTAACTAGTGTAAATCCTAGGTTCGGCTATATAGTTGATATCACTATTAACTGACTATCCTTATGGTTAGGGTTAGCCAGTCTAGTTCAATTGGTATCCGAGTTAACTATAACACATATCTTTTTAGGAAGAGAACCTATGGGCTAATCAACCAATTAATCTAGGCATTAAGTTCAAGAAATAAAATTCTACTAAACTATAAATAGTAAAGCTTTCACTATCAAGTTATGGATCTCTTACTCTAAGTTATGTATTAGTAGCAGGTTTATCCTATGATTTTATTAAGATTTGATATGAAAGTAAGCCTATAAACTAATCATTACACTGCCCTATTGCCTATCTACCAAACCATGATTCCTCCCAGCAAAACCCTATTCCTAACTAAGAGACTACTCAAACATGGTAAGAGCAAACATGATGACAATGAAAATTGCTTATTATAAAAGAGGGTTCAGAATAAATTCTCTGGAGCAATGATCAAAGCAACAACAAAATGAAGAAACAAAGAAGAGAAACTGAAAACTATTTAGCATGGATGCCTGGAAGCTTTTTGAGTGGTGATTCTTTTCTCTGGCTTCAGTCGTCTGTATTTATAGGGGGAGAGAGTCGAGCTGTTGGCCGAGATTTGGATTGAGATTCAAATATTTGTGTCTATCCGGCTCTGATCGATCGGTCGCCTATATATCAATCGATCGACTGTTATCCAAAACGCGTCTTCTGAAGATTCAATATCTTCAGTGATTATCTCCAACATATCCTAATAACTCCCCAAATGCAACAGTCTTTATCTGAATTTGTTCACGAAGCTTCCTTGGGATAATGAGCCTTGATTGATCGGTGGGCCTCTCCTCCGGTCGATTGGGCCTTCATTTCATGCGTGCTTCTGGATACACCTTCAATGATTTAGGCTTAACTTCTTATTCCTGAGGGCTAATGACTTGATTCCAAGCCCATGTGATAGCTAACTCACGTGGATTGATTGTCCTAACTCCTCACTTCAATCCAAAATAAAATCTTCTTCATCTGGGTCTGCACTTATGATGTTGATTTGTTGGACTTGGTAGAAAACGCCCATTTGTGACATAAAATGCATTATTTTTACAAAAATACTTTGCAAACAGAGAAATATCGAATCCAGTGATTTATGTTTCAAATCAAATAGTTTTTTGTGTTAAAAACTCCAAAAATTCATATCAAAAAGCGGTAAAATAGCACCCCTATCAAATCCCCCAGACTTAGCTTTGTTCGTCCTCGAACAAAAAAATTGCTAAGAATGGAAAATAGGTTTGAAAATTTAANGGGAATCTCAACCTGCAAATACCTTAACTGCACTGAAATCTGACTCTCTACATTCATTTATCATAGCGTGAGCTTTCTTACTGGAAAATATCAGCTAGGTAAAACAGGCTAGGTGTGTCATGAGAGGAGGGTAATATTTAGATGTGGGGCTAATGTGTTTAGGAGTTACAGTACTCAAGAGAAATGCGATATGTATGCAAAAAAGCAAGAGAGATTGGACCGCTTGATGGCACAGTTCCCCAATCACTCTCTCCTTAGCTCGGCTCGTTCCTCCCCAGACTTAGATTTTTTTAAGGGAATATGAAGTCTTCTTGAATATCCTCAGACTCCTTTAAACGTTTTCCACCTTTCTCCATCTTTGATCCTTGATTTCCCTGGCCTTTTTGTTAAACAAATATGGATCATAAAGCTTTGATTTTTTTTTTTTTTTTTGAAAAGCTTTCACCATATTGGATCGAACACCAAAGATACTCCTGAATTCAAGATCAAGCTTTTCAAGCATAGATGATTCTTCTCCAGAATTTTTTTAGCCCTCCTCCACCTCTTTGTTCCATAGATACATAATCACATCCCCAAGGGTTGGTGAAGATCCATCTTTGTAGAGGTTTTGGAGATCAGCAACGGAAACTAATTCATCCACCATTCTTTTCTTTTTCTTTTTCATTAGAATTAATTGAAACAAAAGACAATAAAAACTAAAAATGATTAAAATAAAAATGAATAGAAATTAAGAAAAGTTATAAGCTTAAGGCTGGAGCTAGCTTGTTATGCTAGTGGTGCAGTTGTTGCTCCGGCAACGGCGCCAGAAAACTTGATGGGGATTTAGTTTTCACCCAAAATATGTCCTGCAAGCGCACAAGTCTTACAGTAGTATATTAGGGGCCGAATCCATAGGGAGCAGAGTGTACGCAGTAGCACGTCCAAGTTCACTCGAACTAAGCAGCAAAATGAAATGGTTTTTGGTTTTGGTCGATCGACAGTGTGAACTGGTCGATCGATGAGAACACCTTTCGGTCGATTGCAGATTATGCGGTCGATCGATCAATGCTTGAAAAATGCTAAAACAAATAAAATGTAAAAAATTCAATAATAAAAAGCGCTATGAAGTCAGGCAATGCATCAGAGGATCACGGTTTGAATTATTCAGGGTAGTAACTAGTGTAAATCCTAGCTTAGGCTATATAGTTGATATCACTATTAACTGACTATCCTTATGGTCAGACTTAGCCAGTCTAGTTCAATTGGTATCCGAGTTAACTATAACATATATCTTTTTAGAAAGAGAACCTATGGGCTAATCAACCAATTAATCTAGGCATTAAGTTCAAGAAATCAAATTCTACTAAACTATAAATAGTAAAGCTTTCACTATCAAGTTCTGGATCTCTTACTATAAGTGGTGTATTAGTAGCAGGTTTATCCTATGATTTTATTAAGATCTGATATGAAAGTAAGCCTACAAATTAATCATTACACAGCCTTCAATGATTTGGGCTTAACTTCTTACTCCTGAGGGCTAATGACTTTATTACAAGCCCATGTGACAGCTAACTCACATGGCTTGATTGTCCTAACTCCTTACTTCAATCCAAAATAATCATCTTCTTCATCTGGACCTGGACTTCTGATGTTGATTTATTAGACTTTGTTGAAAATGCCCATTTGTGACCTAAAATGCATTTTTTTCACAAAAACACTTTGCAAACAGAGAAACGTGAAATCAAGTGGTTTATGTTTCAAATCAAATAGTTTCTTCGTTAAGAACACCAAATATTCATATCGAAAAGCGGTAAAATATCATCCCTATCAAAGTGTTGTCAGAGAGGGAGAAGTTTTCATACCATGTCTTCTTGATTTGAAGAAGTTTTCATCCCATGTCCTATATGATAGCATTTTTACTTGTTTTCATACTCATTAACAACATGTTTGAGTATTTACTTTGTTAGGAATATGGTTTGTTCAATGGGAATCAGGATTTGATAGATAGGTAATAGTGTTTATGACATGACTAGGTATAGCTTACTTTCTTGCCAAGGATCTTAAATTTATCTAGGATTAATTGAGGCTAAGAAACCATTACAATATGTTAACTTGTAAACTGATTTTGTAAGCTCTCATGTCCACTTTCGGAGGAGCAATTGATTTCTTGAATTTATACTAACCCGGAACTCGGTAATCTGGACCAGCTACGCCTAACAAAGGATAGTCGAATAACATTGACTTCATCTGCTATAGCTTTTTTAGAAGATTTGCATAAAGAACTACCCTGATAATTCAAACTATGATCCATGTGACATTCCTTACGCTTTTATTTATTGATTCAAGGTACATTTTATTTTTCTTTTCAGACTACATAAGATTTCATTCGAACAATTGGTTTTGTATTCGATCGAACGTCCCCTGATTTGATTGATCGTTAACTCATTTTATCGAACTTGTCTCACATAAGCCTTATTTTGTTGCTTAGCTCGAGTGAATTCAAGTTTACTATTGTGTGCACTTTGATATATTGCGTTTTTGTCATTTTCTAACATTTGTTTCTAGAGTTAGTTTTGTTATGAATTTAGTAACATTTTGAATAATTGCTCATTTTAGGGTTTTTATCTTGCATATTTGCATTTCACATACATTATTGCATATTTTATGTACCTTTTGGATCATGGAGCTTAAGGACTACCTCAAACATATTTATTTAGATTATGCAATTTGGGGGCTTGGAGGTGAAGGATCAAGTTTTGGTTGCATGATATGTTGCATTTTAGGACTGTTTTCATGGTTGTTTTACATTCATTT
>OVAP01004827.1:0-13905 GCA_900406295.1 Aurinia saxatilis | reverse complement strand
AATTATACGTTTATTATGATAAAAACCGGTAAAATATGAGGTATATCACAAAGAGGGCATGTTAATTGTTTCGCTCTTAGCCTTTTCTCGGTACACTCTAAATGAAATACATATGCGAGCATTCAAGTCTCCTTGTTTGTCCCTCTCCAGTCTCCAGTCAATATATATTTCCTCAAGCAAATGCAACAACACTGCACAATATACCACACTAATGATCAAAACAAAAATAACAAAAAAAACAAAAAAAAACACAACATAGTGATATATATATGATCCAAAGTTTATTACCCACATCATCATGGTTCGGTATCGATACATAGATATCCATCTCGTAGATCGTCCTCTACAAAATCTACATTATTTGATCTAAACACATTCAAGAGAGGCACCACAAGGACTTCGCCGCCTAGTCCCACACAGTGGATAATAACACAGATCTGGAAGAGGCCCAAACCTACAAATAATAGAACCGCACCTCCATATCTAATGCAACTGAAAACAATGAAAATTACACATAACCTGGAAAAAAAAAATGGTGAATATTAAGTAATTAATTAGAGTTTAATTAAAGTTTATTAGGACATGATTGTGATTCGAACCTGTAGAGTTTAGGAGCATCAGAAGGAGATAACTGACCATTCCAAATCCATACAATCCCCAAAACTGACCATATAACAAAGAAACAACCAATCATCCCAATCTTCAAAGCAACCATCACCTCGACTATTTTATTTCTGTCATGTTGGCCAACCTCGTTTTGAAAACGTAAAGAGATATTAAGGAGAGTAACCATACAACCACAAGTGTAAACGATGAGCCATACTAACAGTAGTGCTTGTGGATGTTCATCTTTTGCTAAAGTCATAACTAACACTGATGCAACAATCTGGACCAAAGTGAGAACTAACTCCACTGGATTCCAAACACGAACACAGCCACACGAAGAAGAACTTTCGTCATCCGAAGAAGAAGACGGAGAGGAACTTAATGGATAGTAGCTTCCCCTATCCGTAGTAGATAGAGACAATCTTGCTGAATGATAGCTTTCCACATCCGAAGATGAAGAACAATCATTATCGTTTACAATGTCGATGATGTGCTGCTGATCATCATTATCATCGTGGTGGCTTCGGCGTTCCATTATCATAAAGTCTTGTAAAGCTTTTTTTAGTTGTGTGTTTATTAACTGGCTAAACGACCTAGTCAAAGGATTATATGTTCGATCAAAATCTAAAATAAGCTGAAAGTTTACTTATTTACACGAATGGAAATTTAGCTTGTTGTTGAGAAAAAAAGAAAGATATGGAAATATATGCCGAACAAAAAATGGAATTATCTTCAGTAATTCGTAATTTCGTACGTAAATATTAATTATTTACTTTTCATCCGTATTACGAAAATCATTAATATTTTATGATAGATATATTGTTTTAAATTTAATGTGTGTATTCTCATCTGAATGGAATCAATCTGCATGATATATTGAACATCCTACAGATAGATAATACAATGTTTTATTTAAAATCAATCAAAGAAAACGTGTACTACTGCTTAGAAAACATACATACCATGTGTATGTTACTGTATGATAATTGATAAATGTATATAATATGAGCTTCGTGTGGGTGTTGGTCAAGGTCGGTTATGAACTTGTCTTACCATTGAGAAAAACGTGTTCGGTTGTCGAGAAACATGAGTATAAATACATTAATATAGTATATAGTCGACCATGAAAATATTGTTATAGTTTTATGTCGTTGATCCAAAGAAGCGGAGAGTCGGAGACATAAAACAAATCACACATAACATGGAATGCGTATGGAAATTCCAATCCAACGGCTGAAAAAGAAATCCTAACTTCTCGGTAGTGATATCATGGCCGTTAGATTTGTCGACATTTGAACACGAAGCGGCAAAAGAATTTGGTATTGAAAGATTTCGACAACATCTTTCGAAATGGGCCCGACAAGATAACTCGATGCTATAACTAGCATGTCCCACTAAACGGCGCCGTTTTTGGCTCCTATGTAAACATATAATATTAAGTTTCATGGGACATAACAAAAATCATCAACATATATTCTAGTACTTCAAGAACTAATCACAAAAATGGTGAATGAGAGCAATCTAGGTATTCCCGGAGATATCGCTGTATCTGGTGGCTCAATCTCCGGGAAGAAGAGGGTTTCTCCGGAAGAAGAGAATGACTTAAAATTATGTGAACCGGGGACGTCCAAGAGTCAAGTTGTGGGATGGCCACCGGTTTGTGCTCGAACGGACCAAGACTTCGTATGTGAAAGTGAGTGTCGATGGAGCTGCGTTTCTAAGGAAGATCTATTTGGAAATGTACAAATGTTACCAAGATCTCGCTTCCGCTCTTCAAATCCTATTCGGATGCTCTATCAATTTTGGTTAGTTTTTAGTTTCTTGTAATCTTTATTCAAGGAAATTAATTATCAAATGTTGATATTAACTATAATGTTTATTTATGAAAATGTAGATGATATGTCCAAAGAGAGTGAATGTGTAACAATATATGAGGACAAAGATGGAGACTGGATGCTTGCTGGTGATGTTCCTTGGGAGTAAGTGTTCAGCTACATGCATAATCTTCAATTCCCCATCTTCAATTAGTTACATTTTATTTGATCATTAACAAATCACTGTGTAATTTATCTACAGAATGTTCATTGCATCATGCAAGAGGCTAAGGATTGTGAAGAGATCGTGTAAAAGAGAACGTATGATTTTTATTTAGTCTAGATGAAAATGTAAGTGTGAGCCTTAGAAATATCGTATACAGTATACATATTTTAAGTGATCTCATTTGTCTCCGGACTAAGAAGTCTAAAGGTGGTTCCTATAAATTCAACATGAGTGACAGTGATCAACAAAAGCAGAACTACTAATCAAATTTGATAAGACATTTAAACTACTTCATATCGAAAAGATACTATGAAATATGAATGCCGAAACTGTTTACATTGCCTCAAGATAAGAGAAAAATGTACATTCTCGTTACAATTAAATTTAAAATAAACTCTTGTTACTGATTGGATGAAGGCGGGTTTGGAAGAACCAAACCGCAGATTAAACTAAACCATGCTAAACCGAATTCTAATCAAGTATTAGATGAGTGGGGACTGTGGGAATTGTTTTATGAACAAAGAGTAACAGATGAATGAAGACCAACCGAACCACCAATAATGGAAACAGATGTGTTACCGGTTAGGAAATTGAACCCTTCAGTTATAGCCCTTCAGAATAGCGAATCAACTAGTTTTGGAGATGTGAGAACCGCCACAGATTTGAACTGCAATTCCAAATAAAGGGTCTTATTAGAATCAAGAAAACCAAATGCAAACGATATCAAAGCGAGTTTAGTATGCTGTTTAACTTGTATAAACTTACTTTCTCCTGTCTGTACTTCATGCGTACAGCGTTTAAGGGGCAACCTTTGGTGTTAAGCTGCAGATCTTGTAAAGCATGAACAGAAGCTTTCAGGTCTGACGCTTTATATGTTGTGTAATGCTCAAGTGTTGGATTCTGCGTGAAGAATAAACCCAAAAGAAAGTTAGGACACAAGATTTATGGAAGTAAGATTGTGTTTGGATAAGAAAGCGAAGCAGCATTACTGACCCATGGATGGTTTGATTGGTCCACTGTCCATTTGGCAAGAAAAACCGCTGAAGCAGCTACGACGGAAGGAAGAAACTTCAAGAATTGGTAGTCTATTAATGTCAACTCCGTTAGATAGCTGGCTAGAAACTCGATTTCAAGACTCGGACTCTGCAGAATCGGCAATCGAATATCTGATCAATACTCAACCTTTCTGCTAAAATTTATAATAAGAGCAGATAGGCAAGCAAGTTTCGAAATGCATTACCAAGTGAGAGGCTTGGGCAGCTCTGAGAAATCTCCTGAGGAATGTTTTTGGAGTGGGTGTGTATAACTGAAAGCTAAAATGGCTAAGTACTTGATTCTCCATTTCCAGAACCTATGCACCACAATCCAATACGCACATTAGTACATTGCACACTTTCTATTTCGAGGCATTAACACAGAATCTTGGTATACCTGATCTCTTGTGTAAGTGTTATCCGTAATGAAGCAAAACTCTTCAATGCGTGGCGCACATATTTCCTCATACTTTCTGTAAAGTTTTAAGGTTTAGTTTTCCGGCATCTAAGATGAGATTTACTAATGAAACTGAAACTGAAGAGGAACCTACGAGGCAATGAGCATGCAAGTGATGCCGAGCAGTTGAAGTCTCTGTCTTTCCATATAGATTCCATGGAGGAACCAGTCAATGAGATACACTGTAAGGTAAAGAGTGTCGGGTACAAGTGCGTATTCCTCAGATACCTGTGATCGAGATTAGACTTTTGTAAGAACCCCCAAAAGGACATCAAAAATGTAAAAGTCAGTATAAAAGAATGGAACTAAATACTAACCTCCACAAGCCAATCAACCAGAATCCCCCGCATGGACTGAGTGACATCCTTCTGTACTCTCTCCATAAAGTCGGGAACAGGTCTGCGTTTAAGCTGCTAGAAGAGAAGCCACACAGAAGCAAAATGAATCAAACTTTCAGTGGTTTGGCTAATCAATTTTTTTTAGAGACTATCAAGCCATGAAATTACCTCTGAAACACGCAGATTGTAGTAGATCTCAGGGGCATAGAGACAGCACAGTAAAGGATCCTTGATATCCGAATCAATGTCTACGAATTTTGGAATATCCGTTGCAGTTGCAGTTGCACTAGCAATAACAGTACTCTTCTCAACTGTAACCATTTGCAACAAAAATAAACATTAAAGACAATTCTCATGTACAGTAGACACTAATCACCGGAGAATTTGTGTTTAATGGATTACCTGTAGAAGCTGATCTCGCAAGAGGTCTTGGAGGCAATCTGAAATTCCCCTTCTCAATACAGTTATCAGCTGTGTCATTTGTGCCGGACAGGTTTCCTGCTGTAATTGGTACAACTTCTGCTTTTGCATCGGTTTCAGACTGAAGATCTGTGACTTCGGAAGTAACAGAAGAAGTCACATGTGATGTGCTCTTTCCCCATTCCTGTTCTTTCTTTATCTGCTTGATGTTCTTGGCCTGAAATAGTAGAACCCAAGATGCATGTTTTAGTCCACAAGATCTTCACAGATATCACATGAAGCCTTTACATTACAGATAAACATAAAACAACCTCAAGTTTAACTGCATTAAAGCCAACATTTGAGATATCCCCTAGAACAGCTCGCTTCTGCTTCTTTGGTGCACTAACGTTCTTATCTTCCAAGGCTGGTCTTTTCATGTTTGCTCTCTGTTGATTCTGAGTAGTAGAAGTCACTTCTGAAGCTCGCAAAGCAGAGGAAAGGGCACGAGTGATAGGCCTAGAGACAGCATTTTCTTTCCCCATGTTTGAAATCCCACCACAAGACACAACCTTTCAAGTCTCGAGTCTCAGGCCTGCATCACACCTCCCCCCAATCTGCGAAATCAAAGTCAATAAAACACAAAAGATCAACATTTAAGACAATACAAAGAGATCACACTATCCAGGACAGATAATTCCTCTACAACAATGCATATAAAGAAGATAGCCAAAAACGACCCAAAACTAGATATTCAAAAACAACACACCACTCTCTACACAAGCTTCTTCTATAGAAACTTTCCAAGAATATCAATCCATTGAACAAAGAGTACGGGTACATTCAAAGTTTCAAACTTTCTTTCCACAACTCAGATTCAATGTGCAAGAATCAAAAAATATATTTTGATTTCCATATCAAAAAAACGATCCAAACAATAATGCAAAAACCCCCAAATATTTACACCAAAATATACAGAAAATATCCCTCCAAAATCTGAATAAAATCTTTAGTAAAAAAACAATCTTGGAGAAATCAAAACACTTTCTTCCTCTCGTATGTCTTATTAATATTGTCCATATAAAAAAAAATCAATATTTTCACTTGAGAAACAGCCACAAGAACAAATCGAGATAAACCCTTGTAAACCCATGAATCAGAGCTGCAACATCTACTGATTCAAGTCACATTCTGTTGTTTTTGGTGAATTTACAAGAAACCCAGAAGAAGAAAAACCCTCAAAACAAAATGTAGGTAAGCAGATAAATAAGCATGAATGAGCATAAAGTTCAAATTTTTCTTACATAAAAGAAAGATTTGTGATTTGGACCTGAGAAGCTCCGGAAAATTCGACAGAAAGAAAGGAGCTTGGTTTGGTGCAGATCGAGATGGTGGTGATGAAATCCGCTCTTGGGGAAAGAGACGGTCTTTGAAAGTGAACGAGACACCACCACCACACTAGGTGAAGCTTTTTTAAACGATTAACAAAAGACACATTTAGAAATTTATTAAGAAACAAAAAAAACTTTACTATAACGACATTAAAACAGTGTTTCAATTAATATTAATAAAAGTTTTATGTTACAGAGAACAAAATAAAAAAAATTGACCTATGTGAGTGTTGACCATAACATGTATGGGAAGAGAGAGCGAGAGAGAGAGAAGAAAATGTAGTTAATTGTTAATTAGTGCTAAATTATTTGAAATTTAATATCAGATTTAAGCATAGATTTTGTTGATCACTCCGTGAGATCTGGGATAATTTTTTTCATTTGCCACATTTATTATCCTTTTACGTACAATGATGGTATATGTGCAAAAAATTAAATTCACCGTTTGATAATTAATGTGTAGCAACAAAGCTAGAATCTATAGCCATTATTACTACTACAACTCTCTTCTTTTTTTGTTCAAATGTTCTTTTTTTTGTTTTTTCACTTTTGAGGTAAACTTCTTCTTCTTTTTTTCACTTTTTGAAAGTAAATATCTGCTTTTATTAGCAAAAAATAAATTAAAATGATAGGAATTGGTAAGAGTCCAAATCAGAGGTCCCAACAAGGAGAAAATTAAATTGCTTATTGGTGTTATGTTAAGATGGTGCAGAGATCTTGTTCCTCCTGGCCAACCTCGATCGTCTTCTTGCTCTTTAGAGTTTTGTTGATGTGTTCTTGTCACATGTTTGTTGCTGTTGTTATGTAATAAATCTTTGTTAAATAAAAATTCTAACCAAAAGATAATATACATGTGTAAATTAAGCAGTGGCAGTAAAAAAAAAATGGGTATACAACTATACAAGTCATGAATCCATGAATATTAACATTTAGTAAACCACTTATAATTTTTTATTCAAAATACTTTAAAATATAACAATTAAAGTTTTGTTTTGAAAATAACACAAGTTTAGAAAAGTGCAATCATGAAATTTATGTTTCAAAAGAGCTTATAAGGATTAATAAATAATGTATGACATATTTAAAGACGTTTATGTAGGATTGGGCAAAAAAAATCGAATCTGGAGAACCAATCAGAAAAATTGGATTCGGATTCGTGTAAAATAATCAAATGAGGTTTCAATTAACCGGTAAATCTGGTAACGAAAATTCGAAACTGAATATGAATTAAACTAAAGAATCAAATGGATATCCAAAATATAAATTAATGTAAATATATAGGTTCTAAACAGTATATGCTCAGTTAATTTGAGTAAATTTTACAGTTTTTTTTAAAAAATTAAAAATCTATGAATTCGGATATTTTTGTATATTCAAATAAAAATAAATAATGTTGGTATATTTATTTGAGTATTTTCAGTTCTTTTGTTGTTTTTACCGATTAGTTTAGGTATAATTTTTTTGTAGTTCAAATATTTAAAAAATAATTGAACCTGATTCGAATCCAAACAAAATTCGAAACTCAAAATATTTGTATTGAGCCTTAATTTTTAGTACTGAAAATTCGAAACTCAATTGATATCGATACAATTCAAACTGAATTTCAAAAATACCCGAATAGGACTTTTTCTCTAGGTACCGAAACCCGGACCTAATGCAACTCGAAACTCGTATACTACACTTACTATTATGTTTCCTAAACTAAAATTTTATTTTTTATTTGAGAAAAAATAAATAATAATTCTCAAAAACAAAACATAAATATGACATTTTGGGAAATAGTCCTACTTTTTCTCTCTACCAATGACTGTGTAACCTTTGAATGTGGTGCATTCAATTTTTGAAAGTTTAAAGGCAAGCATTGCACAAAAAGATAGTGTATGATGACTGATGAGTGAAGAGTCAAGGATATTTTTCGATTCCTTTTTAATAGTATGATGAGTCAATGATATTTTAGTTACACCATGTGACAAGATAATCAGAGAGCGTTACGAGTTTTGAATTCAAAACTTGTCTGGAGCCTTGTGGACGATCAAAAGTCTTATTTTATTTGACTTATTACTCTAAAGTTTTTAATAATGGCTGTATAAAAATGTTGGATGTAACAAGAAGTCATGACCCAAGATAAAAATGTTTATCCACAAACCAAAAAGTTAGTTCTAACCCAAGATTCAAAACACAAACTACACTCACGACAAAAAGTAAAAGATAGATAAAAACGAGATTCATTTATAATCATACAAAATGTTTACTTGTATGGTGTGGTCCTATTTCAATTTTTTGAACTACAACTTTCCCTCCACTCCACTTCGCCAACCACAATTACCACACACAACAACAAAATGCATTTCTTTTTTTGTTTTTTGTCAACTAAGATGTACATTTCTTTTAGACAATGAAATGATAGATTCGAATGCATATTACATGGTGGATATCTTTGGTAGTCCAAATCTATACCCTCATTTTTTAAATCTACAGTTATCACGTGAGTCCAATAGTAATCACTTATATGATTTTTAAAAATTAAAATGAGTAAAACAAATAAAGCTAAATTTCAATATCTTATCAATGCTGTTTTTTTTAAAAAGATGGATGGTCCCTTTGTTTTTTACCCCAAAAATAAATGGTACCTTTGTCAATTAATGGAGGTGACAGAGAGTTGTTAAACCAAGTTGTATAATTCTTTCAGTCCAATGCCTGATTTTTTAACGATTACACATCAAATTCAGGGGTCGATTTTCCAAAAAAATACGTAAACAAAACTTACAAAATAGTCATGCGCAAAAAAGTGAAGTTTTTCATGGTTAACATGTAAAATCATCGAAGGTTACAAAAAAAAAAAAAAACATGTAAAATCATCTATAGTAGATTTTTTTGGTCCATTGTTTTTTTCTTATCATTTGTAGTAGATTAGAAAAATCAGGCTTTGAATTTGTTGATTCTCACATAAATTTGGCCCATATATGGGCCCAAACAATTAGCCCCCTTAACGAAGTTATGTTTCCTACATTTTGATGTTCTAGTGTTTGGTCCTACCTAGGACAAGTAAAGCGTTGTTGGCGAAAGGGAGTGCCATGTTTTTCAATGTCTTTTATGCTATTTTAGCCTCAAAGTGTCATTATGACTATATGCCCTGGGCACAATTTTTATTGGTGAGATCAGCCTCGCCAAATTATCCGGATCCGAAATACCGAATTAAACTCGAACCCGAATCTGAACCTATAAAATATTCGAAGGGGTGTTAAACTTTTATATCCGAAAAACCGAATTCGTATCCAAACCAAACCGATATCCGAACGAGTACCCGAAAATATCCAAAATACAATTATATACTTATAATATTAACTATATTTAAAGTTAATATAACTAATTTATCCAAAATTACAATTATAAATATGAAAATATTAGTTGTTTTTAGATCAAAATAATTGACATATCCAAAATAACTAAAATATACTTATCAAAATTTAATAAATTTTTTTTCAAATTTACCATTTTTTATTTTATTTATACTTAATTTCGGTTATCTGAACCCGAACCAAACCCGAGTGATACCGAACCGAATCCGACTCGAATTTATAAAATACCCGAACGGATGCTATATCCCTTTACCGAAATATCCAAAAACCCGAAAAACAGAACTGAACCCGAACGGATATCCGAACGCCCACACTCGGTCCATATTCATTTAGAAGTTCATACATATCTGTACCAGATTCGAATGTCGCAAGGCACTTTGTCCATATCAATTTGAGAACGGTTCAAGTTAGCCAATCAATGGTTTCGATTGCTACATATACAACCAAGATGGGATCATTATCTACACCAGAATCGTTTATGTGGCAAGTGATGTTGACACTGAGAATGTGGTTTTACATAGGAGAAGTCTGACTTTGACACAAAGGTGTGCAGACACAGAATGAAAGAACATATATTTTCCACAAAGGAGTATATCTCCAAACTTCCATTGGCCATGTGTGATTCCGAAGAGGCACTGGAACCACAGATAAGAACAAGTGGTTCCACGAGTTCGGGTCGGCCAAATCTTTACTTACTTGTTTTGTTTATAAATTTATTTATTACTTTCTTCCACCAATCTCATTTTTCTTTTCTTGTTGTGACTCCTTTCTCAACTGTTGCACTGATCTGAATATATACAATTTCTATAAACTTTTAATTTATATAAAAATGTATAGACATTGGTATAATTCTCAACTTTCATATAATAAAATGGTTTATGCCACCATGTGAGTTTTACAGCTATATTATAGAATATAGAATACATTCATTGGTTACAATTGAAACACAAGTGTGAATTACATACACTATGACTTTTGTAAACTAATACTGATAAATCAATAACATGATAAACAAATAATTTTTGTTGGTTTTGATTTAGGTTTTTGGAAAAGGAGAAATTTTTCATAATATCGATTTTATGATACAATTTTCAAAATTATTATTCTAACAAAAAGATTAAAAATGCTACTTTTAACTTAGCTTATAAACACTTAAGTTGTTTTCAATGTAAATAACAATTAAATTGTTTGTGGTAAAGTTCGATTAAGTTTGTGATTTTCAGGTTCCTACTTCGGTTGGTCATTGGATCAACATATCATGAGACTTGACAAGAGTCCTGACCCTGAGAGAGATTAGGATTAGAAAATTTTAAAATGTAATTCAAGTGAGAAAATCAGGAAGAAGAAGAAAAGAGGAAATTGGAAGTATGAATCTTATTATCAAAACAGAGAACAACAACATCTTTTATAGGATCGTACAATTGCAATTCCAAGAAACAAAAAAGTTAGCAACCCATTACTACTCTTGGTAAAGACAAGAATCGATTGTTCAACGGGACACAAGGAGTTTTCTTGACCAAAGATTTAGACCGACATTGTTGAAGATGCCTACGCAGCATAGTAAACGGACGACGAGGAAGAGATTTTGTAAGAATATCAGCCAATTGGAGAGCAGCAGGAATATGTTGAACTTCAATGAGACCGAGAGCCACACGCTCACAAATGTAATGATAGTCCACCTCAATATGTTTAAAACGGCTATGAAAACCAAGATTTGCAGTAAGATGAACAACCAAAAGATTATCACAACGAAGAAGGGTGGGATCGAATTGAGGAATATACAAGTCTCAAGGCAGTGAGTTATGCCATGTAAGTTAAGTTCAGCAGCGGTTGAAGTGAGAGCCCAGTATTCAGCCTCAGTAGAGGAACGGGAAACAGTAGGTTGTCGTTTAGAACTCCAAAACACAATATTAGATAATAAAAAAACACACACATTCCAGTTGCAGACCGTCTTGTAGTGTGACAGCAAGCCCGATCACTATCCGCATAAGCATGAAGAGTGAGTGAACTGTCTTTGTATAAATTCAACCCAAATGAGTAAGTGCCACAAATATAACGAAGGATTCGTTTTAAAAGTGAGAAATTAGACATCGTAGGAGAATGCATACGCTAACAAACAACATTCACAACAAATTAAATATCAGGTCGTGTGAGAGTCAAGTACTGCAATTTACCAGCCAAGCTCCAAAAGTATGTGGGATCAGAGAACAAACGTGTGTCAGAAAGAGCAACATCGAGACGTATGGGCAGAGGAGTGTGCACATGCTTGGAGGAGTCCATACTAGCTTCAAATAAGATCTCTTCAGCATATCTAGACTGACACAAAAGAGACCTTGATTATGAAATTTAGCCTGAATCCCAAGGAAGAAATTCAGAGAACCCAAAATTTTCATTGCAAACTTAGTGCTGAGAGCGTTGATTAAATTTTCGATGAGATCAGGAGAGTTGACAGTAAGTACCACATCATCCACATAAAGAAGTAAGACAAGAGTCTGATTGCCGTGGTGAAATATGAATAGTGAGGGATCGACATTGCTACAAGTGAAGCCAAACTCAAGCAAAAAATTGGTGAATTGTTAAACCAGGCTCGAGGAGCTTGTTTTAACCCATATATAAAGAGCTTTGTTAAGACGGCAAACATGATTTGGGAACGATGGATCAACAAAACCAGGAGGTTGTTCCATAATACTTCTTCTTGGAGTTCACCATGAAGAAAAGCATTTTTCACATCGAGTTGAGTTATTGACCATTTTTTTTTTGCAGTGGCAACACCAAGGACAATGCGAATGGTGGAAGTTCAAACCACGGGACTGAAAGTTTCAAGAAAATTAACACCTTCTTCTTGAGCAAACCCTTTTGCAACAATTTGAGCCTTTAATTTGTCAAAAGTGCCATCAACATTTAATTTGACACTAAAAATCCATCGACAACCAAGAACATGCATATCCAGAGTAAAAGGAACGAGAGACCAAGTTCTATTGATTTGTTGGATAGTCGAACCAGTGGTGCAGATACTACAGGAGGAGACACAGAAGAAGTATCAAGTGGTTGATCAATAAAAGAACTAGACTCATCACATGGAACCGGTCCTGCGGAAGCACCAATATCAATATTAACAGATTGATCCCCAAGTCTTCATCATGTTCTGTTTCAGAAGTAGGCTCAGAGTCACACATATCACCCGATTGATTAATATCAGGTGTAATAACTGGTGCAGTCGGAACAATATAAGGTGGTGGAGGTGCTGATTGCCAAGCTTTAAAAAGCAGAGTAGAGAGAGGCTCCACAAAATTTAGATATCGATCAGTAATAGGAAAACACCCTTCATAAGAAATAACATGTCGAGAAATGTAGATACGGCCAGTTGGTGGATATAAACAACGATATCCCTTATAGTCAGCATGATATCCGAGAAACACACATTGGGGAGATCGTGGAGAGCGCAAACACGGATAACAAGCAGACCCAAATACCCTTATAAACGAATAATCTGGTTTCTGTTGAAGAAGCAACTCAGAAGGACATTGATTACGACATGAAGCAGTAGGAAGGAGATTACTCACAAAGTTTGTCGTATAGAAAGCCTCAACCCAATACTTGAAAAGAGTTTTGCTTTGAAAAAGCATGGAAAGAGCTAACTCAGTCAAGTGACGGTGTTTTCTTTCAGCCAAGCCGTTTTGTTGTGGCGTCGAGGGACATGAGATCTGATGACGTATCCCATGATTAGTCAAATGTTTCCGAAAAACATTAATTGTAAACTCACCACCACATTCACTTTGGAACACTTTAATCTTCCGATTGAGTTGATTTTCTATTTGTTTTTGAAATGCCACAAACACTTGATAAAAATCTGACTTGGCTTTGAGAGGAATTAACCAAGAGTACTGAAAGAAGTATGATACACAAAGTTTTACCCTATGTATTTTTAATTGCAAGTGCACAACAAATATCAGTTATAGTACTTAAGGATCGAATCCACGAAAACCGAATAACTAAACAAACTAATTTAAATAAATTTTAAATTAAATGCAAGAGTGATGGTTTTGAGTTTTACTAACTAAGACAGACAATATGTAAATTATGAGGGTTTTGAATCAATTAATGCAAACGCTAGGCTTTTGGGAACTTCAATTAAGAATCAATTTTGAACCTAAAAAACGGGCAGTGTCGATCGACACCCGTCGTGCAAAATTTATAAAAACTTTAACTCTAGAATATGAACAATGCAAACAAGCAAATCCAACTCTCGCTGAGATTTACTATCTTAGTTTAAACCCTAGA
>OVAP01004826.1:3395-13906 GCA_900406295.1 Aurinia saxatilis | reverse complement strand
TCAAAATCAGTTTTAAACTATGATATTTTGCTTGGTTTATTGGCTTGTGTCGTTTTTAGCTAAGTGACCATCACTTGTGACACAAACTCCGGGATAAGACTATTGAAAAATCCAAAGGCCAATTGGTACTTCAAAGACATTCATGCTAAGTTATGAAGAACCGAACGGTTGGAGCTTATTGCACCTCTTCAATGTGATCAATGCACTAGGATTTGATTCTTCCATTCATACTTGCCAGATTCAACAAGTAAGAGAAAACATTTACTACTCTCTCTTTCGAAAAAGTGGACTTAATTTTTGGAAAAGTATTGGGGGTGTGCCCATACTATTAGAATCTTTAAGTTTATAGTCTTTTTAAAAAAACGAAAAAGAGAGAAAAAAGAAGAAACAAAGAAAGTCTCTATAAGTCTATGTAAATTTTTATATATAGTATTAGTGTTAGTCAAGTCTGGGGGAGAGTAGTGAATATTTCCATTCATACTTGTCAGATTCAACAAGTAAGAGAAAACATTTACTACTCTCTCTTTCGAAAAAGTGGACTTACTTTTTGGAAAAGTATTGGGGGTGTACCCATACTATTAGAAGCTTTAAGTTTATAGTCTTTAAAAAAAACAAAAAAAGAGGAAAAAAAAACAGAGAAAGTCTCTATCAGTCTATGTAAATTTTTATATATAGTATTAGTGTTAGTCAAGTATGGGGGAGAGTAGTGAATATTTATGTTAAAGCGTGGGTTTGGCAAGCATCAAATGGGAAAGTCTAGAAATTTCGAAGGCATTGGGATTGGAAGGAGAGACAAGTTATGAAAATGGCATCGGCTTTGTAACAAGGTTGTGGGTTTATTCGGATGTTAAGGAAGTTTTGGAGAAGTACAAGGCGGTCAAATTTGGGATTAGTCAAGTAACTGTGTGGATTACTAAGTTGGTCAAGATCATTTCAATCCTCCAAGCAAGGTGAGTTTTATATTTTCAAACCTCTTTCACAGCTTGGATTATGTTTTCCTTGAGGGCAAGCAAATGTTAAGTCTGAGGGAGTTGATATATCTCATATTTTATCGGTTTTTATTATTATAAATATATAATTATTTATATTTTAGAGTCTATATATTATTATTAGAGTCCAGGTGAGTCATTTTAGGTGCATGGACGAGGTTTGGAGCTTGGGAAGGATCTAGAAGAATTATGGAGCAAAATGGAGCTTGAAGAGACAAAATAAGTAAACGAAGAAAAATGGCATGAAACAGAGGAGGTGTCGATCGACACCCTGCGGAGAAAATATAATATTTCCTTAAATCACGAGACAAGGATTTTTTTAATTTTTTATGATTAATTCCCTAAACCTAAAATCCGTCCTATACCCTATAAATACGTTTCTACATCCATTGTTTAGGCTATGCTTTATTTTATCTTTGAGAGTTTTTGTAAGGGGGAATTCTTAGACCCTCTTTGGTTATCTTATTGCATGTTTTTTTCAATTAATTACTTGATGTTTTTCTTAGCTATGTTTGAGTAGATCTCATGTTAGGCTTAGGGTTCCTAGGATTTAGATGAAGAATTGATAGCGATACGGTAGATTTAGGTTGAACCTTTAATTCTTCCTCTAGATTAAGTTTTATGCTAGCTCTTGATTGATCACATAGAGTCTAGATCTTAGGTAATTATTATACATGGAAGTGTTAGTAATTGCTGGAACAAATCTTAGTAGGAGTAGATTATCTATTCATAAAGGAATTTGGCTTAGATAATCTATGAACAATTAAACCTAGGTTTAATGCATGATTAATCCCTTAGCACTCACAAAGGAATTTGGTTTTCTAGGTCTTAATCATAGATTGCATACTCAATGGAAGTTGGTATGTATTACATTAGGATTTCATGTTCAAGAATTAAGTTGGTACCTAAATTTCCCGTGCGGGGTGTCGATCGACACTCGACGCGTTTGGTTATTGTTTTGAGTCTAAATCTAAAGTCCTAAAAGCATAGCCTTGCCATTAATTGTTTAAACCCCCAATTCAGTTAGTTATTGATAATTAGTAGTTTAAACCCCCTGTTTTAGAATTTATTTAGAGTTTATTAATTTAGTTTGCAATTTATTGATCCTTGTGGATTCGATACCCTTAGTACAATAAACCGATAATTGCTGTGCTCTTGCGGTTAAATACAAAAGGTATAAACTTTTGTGTATCAATGTGCTTGACTTGAGAAGCCATTGTGAGAGTTTCGAGGTTGATACGGTCTCATGGGAGACGAGAAATGCATGTAGGGACCATTATGAGCTTCATTGTTTTGTTGAGCCATGAGTGGCCACCTGAAACAAACGAGGTAAGGGTTTAAAAATTCAAAATGCAAAAACAAAAGTACTAAAAATGAAATAAGGAAAAGTTTAGTCTAGAATTTGCTCGTTATGCTAATGGTTAACCGCTACTCCCCGGCAACGGCGCCAAAAAACTTGATGGGATTTAGTTTTCGCCCAAAATATGTCCGGTAAGCGCACAGTTCTTGCAGTAGTACTTAGGGGGTCGAATCCACAAGGAGCAGGGTGTATGCAGTAGCACGTCCAAGTTCACTCGAGCTAAGCAGCAAAATGAGGTTATTTGTGGTTTTGGTCGATCGACAGTGTGAACTAGTCAATCGGTTGAATCACCTTTCGGTCGATTGCAGATTATGCGGTCGGTCGATTAATGCCGGAAAATGCTAAAAACAAATGAAACGTGAGAAGATTCAATAATAAAAAGCGTTAGTAAGTCAGGTACTGCATCAGAGGATCACAATTTGAATTATTCAGGGTAGTAACTAGTGTAAATTCTAATCTAGGCNTATGTTATATAGTTGAAATCACTATTAATTGACTATCCTTATGGCCAGGCTTAGCCAGTCTAGTTCAATTGGTATCCGAGTTAACTCTAACATATATCTTTTCAGAAGAGAACCTATGAGCTGATCAACGAATTAATCTAGGCATTAAGTTCAGGAAATCAAATTCTACTAAACTATAAATAGTAAAGCTTTCACTATCAAGTTCTAGATCTCTTACTCTAAGTGGTGTATTAGTAGCAAGTTTATCCTATGATAATATTAAGATCTGATATGAAAGTAAGCCTATAAACTAATCATTACACAGTCATATTACCTATCTACCAAACCATGATTCCTCCTAGTAAAACCTTATTCATAACTAAAAGACTACTCAAACATAGAAAGAGCAAGCATGATGACAATGAAAATTGCTTATTATAAGAAAGGGTTTAGAATAGCTTCTCTGAAGTGCAGAGATTACAAACTTCGTCCTTGAAGCAATGATCAAAGCAACAATAAAATGAAGAAACAATAAGAAACTGAAAACGATTTAGCTTGGATGCCTGGAAGCTTTTGAGTATTTTTCTGATGATTCTCTCTGGCTTCAGTGTATATATAGGGGAGAGAGAGTCGAGAAGTTGGTCGAGATGAATCAGGAGGAAGATTTGGATAGGAATCCAAATATTTGTGATTATCCTCTCTAGATCGATCGGTCGCCATTACTTTAGTCGGTCGGTGGATATTTGAAACGCGTTTTCTGAAGATTCAGTATCTTCAGTGATTTTCTCCAGCATATACTGATAACTCCCCAAATGCAACGGTCCTTATCTGAATTTGTTTTCGAAGCTTCCTTGAGATAATGGGCCTCGATCTATCGGTGGGTCTCTGCTCCGGTCGATTGGGCCTTCATTTCATGCGAGCTTCTGGACACACCTTCAATGATTTGGGCTTAACTTCTTATTCCTGAGGGCTAATGACTTGATTCCAAGCTCATGTGACAGCTAACTCACGTGGCTTGATTGTCCTAACTCCTCACTTCAATCCAAAATAAACATCTTGTTCATCTGGATCTGACTTCCGATGTTGATTTGTTGGAGTTGGTAGAAAATGTCCATTTGTGACAAAAAAAATGCATTGTTTCACAAAAACAATTTGCAAACAGAGAAATGTGAAATCCAGCGGTTTATGTTTCAAATCAAATAGTTTCTTCGTTAAAAACACCAAAAATTCATATAGAAAAGAGGTAAAATATCATCCATATCAGGGGGGCATTCAAATAGTATATTCTGAATTGTTTCCTCCGATGCCCGCATCTTCCTCATATAGTATCGCAGCAAATTCCTCTCCCTTTAAGATTTACTTTGACTGAAAGACACCCCTATAAAGCTTGTGTAGATATTATTGTAGATATTTTAGCTTTTGTAATTGATAACCCGTATAATATTATGTGTAGTTAGATTCTAAATTATGACTCACACAAATATTCAAACCTAAGTTTAATAACATATCTTATAGAATTAGCAGACAATATCGTCTCTCTATAAGACAAGTTCAAAAAAAAGGTGTGGAAGCCAATATCATTTCTCTCAGCTCTCAAACATTAGAATAAAACGGGTTCAATAAAATGATTGTTCAGTTAAAAGTTTTTGTTTGCCAATAACCTACGCGGAAATTCACAAATAAACACAATGATTCTTCGCGCGGGAAATCTAAATAATTCATGACTTTAGTTAGTTTTTTCTTTTACCTTTCTTTTTTTATATGATCTTATAAACACACACAACAATGATATCCCTTAGAATCAGATTCGGGAGCAAAATAAGCCACCATCACCACCTGAAGGAGGTGGTTGATAACATCCTTTGTTTTTGGTTTGTAGTCTCTTGTTCTTCCGAGGTGAATCGCATTATTACACATACCTTATACTACTATGTGATCAATACTTTTTTTGTTCCCAAAATCTAAGTTCATCGGAATGGTTAAATCATTCTTGGTTCAACTATATTTCCTTAGTCCTTACGTATAACAATTTTGACCGAGGTATTCAAGCACCCACATATATAATAATTTCTTAATGATTATTTTTTAATCCATGTCAAATAGATTTTTTAGAAAATATACTAATAAACATTAGCTACCATATAAACAAAATATATACCTTTTGACAATATAATTGATCTTATAATTATATTATTAATAGTTTTTAATAGTTAATCAATGTTTTACTTGTTTTGTCACATAGTTGTTTTTATCAAATAGAAGAGAAATGGCGTAAGTCTTACAAGGTAAACAAAGTCACCAAACCAATAGGTAGGCAACAAACAAAACCAAAGAAACAATGTAAATCTATTTTTCTAGCAAAGAACCGGTTCAATACTAGAGATGTAAGATGTAAAGCGATATTCAATTTTAATTATTTTTGGTGTTTTGAATTTTTAAAAATAATTCGAATTTTAAAAAATTTTGATTTTAATTTTATTAAATCGGCCTTGATTTTCTACAATTTGTAAAATTATTTTCATGATTTTCCATATTATATATTATTTTATACAATTTTTCTACTATAAAATAAAAGAAAATGGACTATTTCAAAATAATTAAGATTTTGTGGCCAATGACATTTTCTGTCGATCGACCCTCCTTCTTGTCGTTCGATCCACTTGGTGTCGATCGACACCATCATCAGTGTCGATCGACACCCCCACATGAAATCAGGTACAGTTTCTGAATTTTGGCATTTTCGATAAATGCTTCTTTCCTCTCTCTCCTCGAGATTTTTACTCATTGGGGACAGTGAAGTGTTATAATTCCACAAAAATATTTTTATTGAGTCATTGTATTTGAGTCAAAATCAGTTTTAAACTATGATCTTTTGCTTGGTTTATTGGCTTGTGTCTTTTTCAGCTAAGTGACCATCACTTGTGAGACGAACTCCAGGATAAGACTTGAAAAATCCAAAGGCCAGTTGGTACTTCAAAGATATCCATGCTAAGTTACGAAACACCGAACGGTTGGAGCTTATTGCACCTCTTCAACGTGATTAATGCACTAGGATTTGATTCTTCTATTCATGCTTGCTAGATTCAACAAGTAAGAGAAAACATTCACTACTCTCCCTTTCGAAAAAGTGGACTTACCTTTCGGAAAAGTATTGGGGGTATACCCATACTCAGTTTATTATAGTTAAAAAAAAAGGAAAAAAAGAAGAAAGAAACAGAAAAAATCTCAGTATGACAATGTAATTTTTTTATATAAAATTTTAGTATTAGTGTTACTCAAATCTGAGGGAGAGTAATGAATATTTCTATTCAAGTGTGGGTTTGTCAAGCATCGAATGGAAAGTGAGTCTAGAACTTTCGAAGGCATTGGGATCGGAAGGAGAGACAAGCTATGAAAATGACATCGGCTTCGTAACAAGGCTGTGGGTTTATTTGGATGCTAAGGAAGTCTTTGGAGAACTACAAGACGATCAATTTTGGATTAGTTGAGCAAGTATGTGGATTACTAAGTTGGCCAAGATCATTCCAATCCTCCAAGCAAGGTGAGTTTTATATTTTCAACCTCTTTCACAGTTTAGTTTATGTTTTGCTTGAGGCCAAGCAAAGGCTAAGTCTGGGGAGTTGATATTGATCAATATGCGTTTATGTGTTATTATAACACATAAACGATTTGAATAAAAGAGGGAAGTTATGTTTACAATATGGAGGGAAGAAAGAAAGGGAATCAGCATGAAGTTACCGTTGGGAAGAGTGGGTGGTAAACACCACATGTGACTAGAAGTCACTCTCACATCCGTACGAAGGACCACAAGCCATCACTCTCCCTTGCATCCGTTGCACACATCCACTTGCATTGTCTCTTGCTGATTTCTCTATATAAAGAATGTATCCCACCTTTGTAAAAAGGCTAATTCAATCTAAATACATAAATTTCTCTCATTCACTCATTTCATTATTCTACCATGAGTTAGCTTAATCTTATACTTGAATTCTCTTAATTCTCTTATCTTTATCATAAATCTAACATGGTATCATATCTACAAGTTCCTAAACCACTCTAAATCTCTTTCATTTCCTAAATAACTTCCGCTTACTAAATCTCAAAATTTCAACTCTTGTTCTTGAGTCAAGAACTTCAAAATTCTCTTTTAAAGTCACTCGTTCTCTTCTACTCACTTTCCATAAATTTCCATACACCATTCAGTACTTCAAATTCTCCATAAGAAATTTAAAGCTCATCTTATCTTCAAATCTTTGTCCATTGGACAAAAGAATTCGGGTTGTGTAAAAATCTTCATTTCTCCACCAAATTATCACACCTATATTCAATTTCAGCTTCTCCAAGTCACGGTTACCAAACCATAATTTCTCAAAATATTTTTGAGTACTATCCGAGAGCTGTTTGAAGAAAAGTGGAGAACTTCACAAAGCTACAAGTTCCTTTGGTACACAAAGGGGGAAACTATCTCACTTGGGCAAGAACAACAAAGGCATCTCTAGGAGGGAGAGGATATTGGAATGATGTAGAAGCCACCAAGGAAGACATGAAATTCTTGGAGAAAGCAAAAGAAGGAGTTGAAGAACTATCAACCGAGGAAAAGAAATGGGTGCAAGATGATCAATTGGTTCTTGCTGCACTTCAAAGCTCTCTAGAGCTATCTATTCTTGAAGGGTACTCCTATTGTGAGACGGCAAAGGAGCTTTGGGAAACCCTCAAGAAAGTGTTTGGCGATGTGACAAACTTCACAAAGGTTTTTAAAATCAAGAAAGCCATCAATGATTTACACCAAGGAGAGATGGACTTCACCACAAACTTTGGAAAGTTTAGATCATTGTGGGCTGAGCTAGAGATGCTTAGTCCAACCACAATTGATGCTAAAGTGCTTAATGAAAGAAGAGAACAAGACAAGGTCTTCGGTCTCCTACTCACCTTAAGTCCGGCTTACAATAGCCTCATCAAGCACATCTTAAGAGATGAAAAGCTACCAAGTCTTGAAGAGATTTTTTCAAAGATTCAAGAGGAGCAAATATGGCCTGTTCACTAAGGGGGAGCTTCCAATGGCCAACAAGGCGTACAAACCCGATGAAAGAGGAGGAGGAACATTTCAAGGCAATTGTGATCATTGCAAGAAACCGGGGCACAAGAAGAGCCAATGTTGGTTTCTCCATCCTCATCTAAGACCAACAAACAATAGGAACAACAATAACAACCGGTCAAGCAACAACCACTACCCGAGAGCCAACTTTGTGGGAGAGCCGAGTAGTTCCACACCAAGGAAGGAAGAGTTTCAAGGAGACATTACCATGAAGAAGGCTGATTTGGAGGCTCTTATTCAATCGATCACCTTCAAGCAAAACAACTCTGGTATCTCTCTCTTTTCTCAAAAGCCTAGTGATTATCTTGTGGTTGATTCGGGTGCTAGCCATCACATGATTAGTAACTCTAAATTACTAAATGAAATTAAACCAACCCTAGGTAATGTTGTTATTGCTAATGGAGATAAAATACCTGTTGAGGGGATTGGTTGTCTAGAATTATTCAATAAGAGATCAAATGCTTTCTATATGCCAAAATTTACATCAAACTTGCTTTCGGTTAAAAAGGCCACAAAAGATTTAAATTGCCTTGCTATTTTTAGTCCTAATGATGTTCATTTTCAGGATTTTAAGAGTGGGAAAGTACTTGGCAAGGGAGGAACCGACGATGAACTTTATGTTCTTAAAGATTTCTCACTAAGTCCTTCAAGTTTACATTCGGCTTTCAAAGTTTCTTCAAATAAAGCTTTGGCTAATGATTTGTTATGGCATGCTAGATTAGGACATCCTCATTCTTGTGCCCTTAGTTTAATGTTACCTAGTAGTTCGTTTGATAATTCTAGTTGTGAGGCTTGTATCCTTGGCAAACATTGCAAGGTTGTTTTTCCCCATTCGAATACAATTTATGAGAAATGTTTTGATTTGATTCATTCGGATGTTTGGACATCACCATGCGTGTCTAGGGATAACAACAAGTATTTTGTGACTTTCATTGATGAAAAATCAAAATATACTTGGATTACTTTGCTCCCTAGCAAGGATCGTGTGTTTGAAGCATTCCAAAATTTCCAAAACTATGTGACTAACCAATACAATGCTAAAATCAAAGTTTTGAGATCAGAGTATGGGGGAGAGTATACAAGTCAACTCTTCAAGGCACACCTAGCAAAATATGGGATCATTCATCAAACTACATGTCCATACACACCACAACAAAATGGAGTTGCGGAAAGTAAAAACCGACATCTCATGGAAATTGCAAGATCAATGATGTTTCATCATAATATGCCAAAGAAATATTGGGGAGATGCGGTCATGACAACTATCTACTTAATCAATCGGACCCCTACAAAAATCTTGAAGGATTTATCTCCATTTGAGGTATTAAACAAGACTAAACCATTTATTGATCACTTACGTGTTTTCGGTTGTGTATGTTTTATTTTGCAACAAGGAGGACGCAAAGATAAACTTGATGCAAGGAGTATCAAGGGAGTGTTTCTCGGGTACTCAACAACACAAAAAGGCTACAAGTGTTTTGATCCTATAACCAACCGAACGTATGTATCAAGGGACGTGAAATTTCTTTGAGGAACAAAGCTATCACATCAAGAAAGATTAGGAAAATATCAAGAATATCTCAACAACAACATCGGATCGATCAAAGTAGGAGCTTAAGATACATCTTGGAGCACCTTGGAAATGATCAATCTCATGGGGAAGGGAATTCTCGAGAGCAAAATGAAAATGCTCGAGAAGAACATGTACATGACCGAGAGCAAAGACAAAATGACCGAGGAGAGCCATCCGGGTCATCGCCTCAAAATGCTGCCCGGGAACTTCAAAACGTTGCCCGGGATAACAAAATGCTGCCTGTGATCCTAAAATTGTTACCCGAGAGCACCAAATTTTGGAACAAGAAGAGACTAATTTCTCTCAAGGTAGTGATCATGAGCTGGAATTAGAAAATGAAGAGGAAGAAGACATGGGGCAGAAGAAGACATGGGGCAGAATGAAGCTGACACTACACCGGATCTAAGGAGGAGCTCGAGAGTAAGAAGTCATCCGGACTTCTTAGTTAGGAGTCATCCAGACACTTGGGCAAGTAAGAAAGTTTACTTCAATGCAACAGCGGTAGCTCACCCCCAATTCAATTGGTGTGTTCTATTGACCTTCTACCCGAGGAGGACCGAGCTTTCTTTGGTAAAGTTGAAGCCAATTATGTTCCACAAAGTTATGAAGAAGCTATGGCTCTTGAGGTGTGGAACAATGCAGTTAAAGATGAAGTAGGAGCCATGATCTGCAATCATACATGGGATGAAGGAGACTTACCAAAAGGCAAGAGATGTGTGAGCTTCAAGTGAGTGTTCAGAATCAAATATAAGAGTAATGGAGAGATAGAACGGCACAAGGCAAGGCTTGTAGCAAGGGGCTTTACTCAAACTTATGGAGAGGATTACACGGATACATTTGCACCCGTGGCTAAGAAACATATCGTGAAATTTTGGCCGTCGGTTGGAATGGTTTGTGGATTGCGAATGTGAAGTAAGTCTTCGTATCTTATTAGTGAAACTGAATACTTGAAATTCAACGGATCCCCTGCTTTGGTTTTTTTGGGGGGATAAGCTCGCTTGCAACTTTTTCATTTTAAGGTCCTCGACATAAGTCAAATTGGCTTGCTGAC
>OVAP01004825.1:0-13906 GCA_900406295.1 Aurinia saxatilis | reverse complement strand
GAGTTGTGGTTAGCGAAAGGTTTTGAACGCTAGACACAAAACGTCTGTTCACACACCAGTACATATAACATCAATGTGAACCAGGCGAGCTTCGAGGATTGATGTGAGGCATCCTAATTAACATATAACAAACACCACCACNAGGCGAGCTTCGAGGATTGATGTGAGGCATCCTAATTAACATATAACAAACACCACCACTTAATACTGTTACCCGTCAAAACACACAACAACAATCACAACACTCCAACAAAATAAAAAACTCAACGTACATTAAACTCAACGTACCCAACCTCTGAACTCCTCGTTAATAGAGATAGTACTAAACCCACCGGCACGCTGTGCAGCCATCACTACACACAAAAACGAAAAAACTATTATTAATCTCGAAGACTTTCAAGCACTAAGAATTCCTTGCATAGAACATCAAATGGAATACGACCACCAACCATCACCACAGTCGACAACCTTCCACCATCTAAAAATACAGATCATAGGCAAACCACCCAGTGACCCCCAAATTTGACTGAGATAGTGAGCACGACCACCATAAACCCTGCACCTAATACGCATACCCCTGAAACCAAACTCGTTATTAGATAACCAAACTCGTTATCTCTCTTATCAATACTTGTAGAAACACAAACATATAACCAACAAACGCAATACTTACTCGACATTCTGAAACTCAAAAACCATCTCATCGAGAGGGAAATCATGATTTATGAGATTCACCCTCCGAATCTGAGAAACACTAACAACCATGCCTATCAAATCTGCATTTAAAAAAAAATATATATACATTGCACAAAATTTGGAAATTAAGAAACGGATAAATATATACGAATCTATATACCCAAATAATTTTAATTTCTAAAACCATAAAGCAAGAAATTACCAAAACAGCAGAAAGGATCAATAGTCTTCGAGATTATCTTTTCAAAGTGAACAAAATTGTAAAACAAAGATGAGGATAAAGCCCTACACTCAGATACCACAGTCGAAGAATCAGTCCTAATCATATAATCATGTTTAGTAGTAGTAACAATAGAACACTCCGCATACACTCTGTTCGGAAGACACTGGAAATTCCATATCTGGATCCATTTTCCAGTAACCAGGAACCTCTCATTCTCATGAATATTAGGGTTCCAAATAGATCCATGTATGTGAACACCCTAACATCACAAACGATTTACACATTCTTATAAAATCACAGATTTGTACTAATAAACGCAACTATATTTTCGAAAAAAACAAACCAAACTTACATGTCTATCAGATAAAACCATCTCAACATACAAACGATCAGCATCATCGCGACAATACCAAAACTCCAACAACTTTACCCAAATCAATCTACCACTCTCCGGCGTCAAATAAGACAAAGAAACCATACCGGGAATATGAGAAGCTCTGAAAAAAAAACTCTAACACTCTATGTAAGAATCAATAAACGTAATTTATGCGAGAATTTTTAAAAAACGCGTTCCAAACCTCGGGAAAGGAAATACAACGAACATGCACGAAACCAAACCTTTCGTAGAAAATGTGTTGGGAACACACAAAAATCAGAAAAAAGAGATACCATCAGCAAACCCTAAAAAGTCTGAAACATTAACATACTTTTTCCCAATATCAACGAACACGTTATGTCCAAACATATACAGCGAATATAAGTGCAAACTTTATAATTCAGAAATACCAAGCACCTAAAATAAAAACGTGTATAATAAAAGAAAAAATAAAAAATAAAATAAAGATATAAACTAAAAGAAAAATAAAAATAAATAAAAGATATACACTAAAAGAAAAATATATTTTAAAAGAAAAGTTTTTCAGAAAAACTAAAATTTTAAATCAGATAAATATAAATAATAGCGTATACTAAAAAATAACAAATAATTAAAGAAACAAATAAATAATAAAAATAAAAATTATTAAAGAAACAAATAATAGAATCTCACCTCTTCTTTAAAAACTGCATCCTCTTGAATCGTGATACACGATGCTCATTTGGTGATGGCCTAGGATAATTCAAGCCAACATCAGATCGACAGAGACGACCACGACCACGTTCACGACCATCTGCCAAAATAAACATAAAAAATATACTATAAGAGACAACACATAAAAAAAACAAATAGAAATGTTTGAAAACAGAAAAACAAAAACTTATAAATATACAATAAGGTTAAGATGATATACTATACGAAAATTCCAATAACACATTAAAATTAAAATCAGAAAAAATATTTAAAACAGACAAACAAAAATCATAAAAGTTTGAGTAGGAGCTCGAGAGAGACGACCGCGATCAACTGACAAAACAAAGTAATTTAGTTTATTATGATAAACCAAAATAAATTAAAATACACGAAAGGAAAAAAAATTAGTGAAGATTGGCAATAGAAAATAGCAAATAGCAAATAAACTAAATTACTTTTTAGTCAGTCTAGCTAGTATCGGATTCGGAAAATGAAAATGAGATCCTTGTACTGTGGTATTTTGCCTATACACTCATCTCCTTTAGTCGCAAGGAGGCAACCCAAAACAGCAGAGCCAAACCAAATCCTAAGTCAAGCCCAGTCACATCAGCACATCACTCGAAACAGTTATAAGCCAACACCATCAAACACAACAACTGCAAGAACCCTAATGCTAAGAAATAATCTATATAGAAAATAACCATGCAACTCAAATACAAAAATTCACATGCAAACATACCATACCTCTCATATCAAATCCTCAAGTGAATCTCAGCGCACTCTTGTTCTAAACCATTGTAACAAAAAAAACACGTAATACGTATTCAGATACTCAACAAAGGAAATTATTACGACTAGAAATTAGCAATATGAAACTGTAAACTATGTATAAGCCATCACCATCAAACACAATAACTGCAACAACCCTAATGCTAAGCCGTAAAACCTAAACTAACGTATAAGTCGATCTCTTTATATATAGTGGTCATTAACCCAATAATACCAATGACCTAATATTAACTATTAAATAAACTAACGATGACCCGATTCAAACAAAAATATCCGAATTTAAAACCCGTATCCGGCGACTATAAAGATCCATCTACAGTCGGATCCTAGGAAGCCTTAGAAATCCTTAATTTCGGTGTAAAAAGACGGAAAAAACTAAAGGAAAAAAATTCATTAAGGGTAAAATTGTATGCACAATCGGCTGAGATTTGACAAGGGCAGAGAGAATCAAATCATGATTATCCAGGGACAATTTTTTCCATATATTCGACTTCTAATCGGATACTAAGGGCTTTTTTCGAATGGGAAGGTAATTTTCTCAGAAATTTTAAGGGCATATGAGACAATTTACACCAACTTTCAACCACAGCGCCGAGAACTAAATAGTGATTCGTATATAATGGTATAGATTATAAGTAAAATGCAGTTCAATAAATTTCTCATAAACTAATGGAAATTTTATTTATTTATTTATTTTATATTATATATATATATATATGTATGTATCGCTCTAATTGTTATTTTAGTTAATTGTTAATTTAATTTAAAATCCCTATTCATAATGTTTGTTAATTTATTCAGTCATAATGTTAGTTAAAAATTATAAGTAAAAATGCTATTCAATAGATTTTCATAAACTTACAAAAAAAAAATTGCTTAAATCTATTTTGTATATTATATATCCAAAAATAATATGTATTTTGTAATGCTATCAAGGCAAGCAGGGCACATAATGCTATTAAGGAGATTAGAGGAATGGATGGTGTCATGGTGAAGGATCAAACACATTGTTCTTTGAGAATTTTCTTAATCAAGTCTAGGATGACTATGTGTGTATGTCTGAAGAGACTCTTCGAGGGTTGCTGGATTTTAGAGTCTCAAGTTTGGATGATGTTGCGTTGATAAAACCAATTTTGGATGAAGAGATTGGGCAAGTGCTATTTGTTATGCCAGCTAATAAAGCTCCTAGTCATGATGTATACCAGTGAGATTTATAAAGCTGATTGGCTTACAATTAGTACGGACTCTCTGGTGGGGGATGAAGTCTTTTTTTTCAAACTGGATTCTCACGTAAGGGATTGAATTCAACTGTTCTTGTGTTGGTTCTAAAGAAGTTGCAGGCTCTAGATAAGGAGGACTTTAGACCAATTGCTAGCTGCAACGTGCTCTATGAGGTGGTGTATAAGCTCTTGGCCAATTGTCTGAAAGCCATATTACCAGGTATCATTGCTCCAACTGAATCTGCTTTTGATCATAACAGACTGTTTATTAAGAATGTCTTGTTAGCAACTAAGCTAGTGAAGGATTATCATAAAGAGTCAATAGTTCATAGAAGTGCAATCACGATTGACATTTCCAAGACTTTTGATTTTGTGCAGTGGGGGGATTTTTGCTTGGTATCCTGAGAGTTGTGGGGGTTCCACCACAGTTTGTCTTTTGCATGGAGAAGTGCATTTTAACTGCTTCTTTTTCTGTCCAAATGAATAGAGAGTTAGCAAGGTATTTCCAACATAAACGAGGGTTAAGGCAGAGTTGTTCCTTGTCCCCATACCTCTTTATGATTTGCATGATTATGATGTCTCATATGTTAGATAGAGCAGCTCATGAGGGTGTGATTTACCATCATCCAGGCTGTAGTAGGTTGAGGATGACCCATTTATGTTTTGTAGATGATTTTATGGTGTTTATTGATGGTATCGAGAATTCAACTGAAGGAATTAACAAAGTGTTTGAGGAGTTTGTTGGGGCTTCTGGTTTAAAGATTAGTCTTAAGAAGTCCACAATGTAAGTAGATGGTTAAACAGAGAGAACGAAGCTTAAAATCACTTCAGAGTTCCAATTTTCTTTGAGAAATTTACCTGTCATGTACCTTGGCTTGCCTTTGTTGACAAAACATATGTGGATTTCAAACTACTTCTCTTTGGTTGAGAAGATCAAATCTCAGGTTCTATCTTGGAAGCATAGCTTCCTTTCATTTGTTGGGCGCCTGCAGTTAATCAAATCCATTATTATGAGTACTGTTAAATTTTGGATTTATGCGTTTGGTCTTCTTAGTGGTTGCATTAAAGAGGTTGGAAAGATTTGCTCTGCTTTCATGTGGCATGGGCCATATATAAACATCAAGAAAGCAAAGGTTGCTTGGAAGGATTTATGTTGTATGAAGTCAGAAGATGATTTATGTGTAAGGAGTTTGAGGGAATCTAACAAAGTGATGTGCCTGGAACTTATATGGAGGTTGTTGTTTGCTCTTTCTTCTCTCTGGGTTTAATGGGTTAGGATTTCCTTATTGCAGGGTGATAAGGATTCAGTTTTCACCCAAAATGGTCATGCAAGCGCACAGGCTCTCGCAGTAGTATTTAGGGATCGAATCCACATGGAGCAAAGTGTAAATAGTAACAATATTGATTCGACTTGAGCTAAAAACAAAATATGATTTTGGGTTTTTGATCGATCGAATGAGGTTAGTCAATCGATCAAATGGAAATGTTTTTGTTTATGAAATGCTAAATGAAATAAAAGATGAATCAAAGATTGTTGCAATTGTCGTGTTTCAGAGAATTCTTCTAGGTTCCATGGAATAAATTATTCAGGATTCTAGGCAGATAAATATGGTTAAGTATTCAAGTCAGTCGTAAATTAATCTTCCTATTTTCATAATAGTGATTAAACATGTCTAATATCCTAATTCACACAATACTCACAAAGTGTGAACAAGGAAAGCAAACCACATAAGTTGTTTACCTTCATTTAATACTAGTTCTAATCAATCAGCTCAAATTGTCAAAATGAAGAGATCAATATATAACAAATCACCTAGGGTGTCAAATCTAAGCAATCATGTAATAAGTATAAATCCTTCCTATCTGTCAAGCCATAAAAATCCTACTGAAAATTCATATTCCCAACAAGAGATCTACTCAAATATAATAGCAAAAACCATAGGACAAGCAATAAAAATTGACATCATAGACAAAGAGGATGATATCTTCTCCCTTACAATAACAAGATAAAATTATAAAGAAATTAAGAAAGAAATGAAAGCAAAGTGCTCTCTCTACGAGTTTTGGTGTAAAGAGAGGCACACCCTTCTCTGATATGAGAAGTCTCTTTATATAGAGAGTGAGGCACGACCAAGGGCTTCAGTGAAGAGATAAGAGAGAATCAGATGAAGAGATTCATAATATTTGATCTTATCTTCTTCACTCGATCGAATAAAGAGGATATTCGATCGATGGTTAGCCAAAAATATATTTTGGTAACCACTGAATATCTTCAGACACGTTTGGAAGCTTCTAGTGGTTTCAATTCGACTCCTTCACATCGAGACTGCACAATCTGTTTTCAGTAGAATTAGCATAATTCAATATCTAACCGTTGGAATTTGTTCATTCCACTTGCATTGGAAATCTGACTTCTTCATATACCTCTTGTAAAAATATCATAGCAATCTATGATGGGGAAAGTCTTCATCGAAGGCCAAACGTCCGAAGTGTGGAACTGATCCTCTTCACCAGTCTTCAGTATTAAGGGAATAACTTCTTGGTCGTCGGGACGAATGACTTGATTCCGAGCCCATGTGACAGCTGCCTCACGTGGATTGATTGTTTTCAATTCTCACTTCAGTCCAAAATGCATAACAGATTTATCTGGCCCCGAACATCTGTTGCTAAATTGCTGAACTTGGAGAATAATGCCTATTTACGACCTAAAAAACCTTATTCTTACAAAAAACACTCTGAAAACATAAAATAGTGAAAATCTTAACTTTTATCTTGAAACCCTTTAGTTTCTTCATAAAAAGTACTTGGAATATATGGTAAAAAGCGGTAAAATATCACCCATATCACAGGGGACATCCTTTTGGTGTGTAATGGCTCATCTCTGAACGGTCTTGGATGTGAAGAAAGATTCTCGAGTATAGAAGCATGGAAAGGTATTTCTTCCACCAGATCAATGTCCAAAATGTTGGAGAAATTTACGTGAAATTTACGTGAACCCTAAGACCTTCAAACATCTAGATAATTACATAATAGATTCATAAAAAAGGCTTATAGAATTACATGCGTTCATAGTTGCAAAGTGAAAGAGTTCTTCCATGTATGAACTCTTGAATGGAGGATGAACAACTTAAGGTTAGGTTATTAGATTTCTCTCTCCTTGCCTAGAACTTTTTGTTGTTGTTTTCTTAAGTCTTGCAAATATGATGGTCTAATGGCAAATATTTATAGGTGGAGAGATGACCTAATTCTCATTAATGTTTTCATATATTTAATCTTAACCATCCATAAAAGTAGAGATTATTAGGAATTACTCCATTATTTCCAATATATTTGGACACCAATAACATTAAATAATAACATTATTCCAATAGAAAATGGATAAATATAAGACCATATTATATGGAAGAATTATTTCTTACAGTCTCCCACTTGGTCGTTAGTAAATCCACTAATATTTTCTTTATGGAATCATAAGGCCGGCATAATATGTTATTACTTTATTTCATTCATTTGGTCATCACAAGTGTCTTTGCTAATCTAGTAAGTAATGAGAGTCATGGTGGGCACACATTATTTTGCAACACGATTCCTTCCATGTACTACTACATTAATCACCTTCATAGTTAAACTATAAACATAAGTAGGAGTATCATAATGGTCCCTTTTATGTCTTTAAATAAAGACTCATTATGTTATAATAAAAACCAAACAACAATAATGTGTGTGCGCATGGAAAACAAAATATATAGATCAAAGATGTAAAAATCATAAGAGAGCTCATATAGTTGTCAAATATAAACTAGTCATGAGCAGACAACATAGTTATAAGATATCCACAAGACTCATACTTTCAGCATGCTTATGAATTAGGTCTTTGGAGGTAATGCTTTCATAAATATGTTAGCAACTATAACTGTAATGCCTATGTATTCAAGGACAAACGTTTCTCTTTAATATCTTACTTTAATGACAAATATCTAAACATTATGTCCACATTATTGGATATTTTAAATATTATGTCGGTTGCAGTTGTGGTTGTTACATAAAGAGTAAAACCTTGTTAACAATACTCAATATTTCAAACTCAAATATTTCCGCAAGCATATTTTTATTAATAGAGTCCACATAATTTGCCACATACTCATATAAAATAATGGATTAATAAAGCAATTGCAATGGAAAGCTTTGCCATAATATGGCACCTCTGTGGAGATACACATAGCCGAGAATGCAATGCCTAAAACCATAATATCCACCAAACATGAGAAAGAAAATCCAACCATCTGTGGATGTGTTGATTTTCTGTATATGTGCATATACTTACTTGTGTCTTTAATGTATCTCAAAAACTCTGATTCGCAGTTTCTTAATATTAGAAGAACACATCATCATGCCAAAAGTTTCAAGAACTTTATTGAGATATGACTTCTAAAACAATATAATTCCAAGTGATCTGTCATGGAATATTTAATTCCTATCAAATAGGATGTTTCACTCATATACTTTATTTAATGTTCTTGAAAAAATATTTCGTAGTCTCGTGTAATAGATAAAGATCACTACTGGCCCATAAGATATCATTATCATACAATACTAAATATATGAACTTACTCCCACTGATAATGAGGTACATACAAGGATCTAAAATGTTTTATTTGAAACCAAAATGTCATGATGGTTTCATCAAACTTTAGATACATTTCATCAAAATGTGTTTCAGTCAATATTAATTACAGACTGCATTGAGAAAGACGGTTTTCATACTTGATCATAATGAGCTATTAATGGCATGATAATTCTAAAAGAGTCTTTCCTAAACATAAGAAAAAACTCTCGGTATTAGTGATAACTTATTGCTGATAAAACTCTTTTGCTACAAGTTTAGCTTTATATCATTCAGTACTAGTCAAGTAACTGAATAACATCTCAAACTTTAGTTTCAGCCATCAAAATTATTTTATCCTTTATGGCAATATTCCATTTATCAGAACTAACATCTCTAACGGCTCGTTAATACGAAACCATTCCCGAATCCCTTTTTGTAGATTCAACTTGATAAAGCATGTAGTCATCATAAATAGCAGATCTCTCTAATGATCGATCTTCTTAATTCTAGTTACTTTTATGCTTTAAGTATAAGGTCATAATTGGCGATATTCTCTTCATATAGTGGTGGATCATTCACTGGATTTTTCTCATTGTTTAATCATTCAACGATGAAAAAAAAAATTTCCAGTATCTTTCAAAACAGGTAAAAGGATATTTACCCAAATTTCATCACTCCCACTAATATCGCCATTCTTATAGAATATATCAATATTGGTCTCTACTATTCTTGTACTATGGAATAGACAATAAGATCTATATCTTTTGAACTTCTCAGTGTAATCAATAAAGAAACCACTGATCATTCTGAATTCCAGTTTCGTTTTTATGTTGCTTTTATCTTGCTTTAACTGGACATCTCCGAATGCAGAGATGTGACATACTATGTTTCCAGCCTTTCCAAAGTTCAAATGAATTATTTAGAACTACTTTGCTAGGAACCATTTTCAAGATATGGACTGAAGTTCATAATGCATTACCCACAAAGATATAAATAAGCTAGATGACTCATCAGTGATCTAACCATTCCCATATAAGTACAATTCTGCCTTTCAACTACACCATTCTGTCAGGATAACCATGCATTGTGTACTATGCATTGATTCCTAATTTCCAGAGAAGTTTGACAAAATTGTCAGGATGTTGTCTTGACTAATTATATATGCCATAAATGCACTACCTCTATCTAACGTTATGATATGCACTCTTCTATTTAATCATCTCTCGACTACAATAATGAAGAATTTCTAGAATATTCAAAGATTGAGACGTTTCATGCAATAGATAGAATAACAATAATGTGAATAATCATCAATAAAAGTAATGAAAGTACCTTTCACCTCCAAAAGATGGAACATTAATGGTCTGCAAGTATATGTATGTATGATTTCAAGAAGTTGGGTACTTCTTGTGACTACTCTTTTAATGTGTTTAGTTTGCTTATCCTTAATGCAATCTATACACTCTTTACTGTTGGTAAAATCAAGCTCCATAAGGGCTCCATCTTTTACCAACTTATTAATTATTTCACTAGGAAATGAGGCCACAAGAAATATGAAACCTTCGCACATGCTATATTCTTAAGGTTACCATGATCATGCATTGTGAGATATGATTCAAAAGATTGATCAGCCAAATTTAACATGAAAGGCCATCAGCTAATATTTCGGAACCAGTTCGATTATGGTTCAGAATAAATTGAAACAATCACTACATAAAATTAACCAATCAAGTTTGCTTAATGAAACCAAATTCTGGAAAATAATGGAACTTTAAGTGTCAACTAAATCCTAACAAATCCATTATCCATAAGGAGACAAAGTGTTGATAATTCAACTAGCGCTTGTCTTGATTCCTTAGTTTCACTTGAGATTATATATGCATGAAACTTAAATCATGTACAATAATACAATTATCAATCTACCAATTTGTGAAGAAAAGTAACATTAGGTTCAAAAATATTACAAAACCCCATAGGGTTTTCTTTCTTCTCGAACTATTCTTTTCTCTTATGGCAACTTTATGAAAGTGTGCAGGGGTTTTGTTTTCTGCAAAGTTTTGCTTCTGCCACCTTTCTATGCCTTTTTCTTCTCATGTACTATAACCATTATTTTTGGGCGGTGTTCCTTCAGACTTACTTGATGCCTTTACCCAACTATCAATTTAGCTTCTTGTACATAATGGACAATTCTTATACCTTTAACAATATATATTCTCCTATAGTACCAACTTGTTAACCAAATCATCTGACATCAACTTTTCATCAATGATATTATATTGATTTTGGAGTGGTCCATAATGAGGAGATAAAGAATTCATGATAAATTGGAACTAATTCATCCACGCATATTCCTTAATTCTTACGTTTAGTTGTCAGGTTGGTCATTTTAATGCATTTTCATGTATAAACCGTGTGCTATAAGAACTGCCATAAGTACCTACTTAGAGATTCACTACAGTCTTATAATGCTCTTCTATGGTTGCCAGATAAGCCTTAGCTTTCTCTGCAACCGGAAGGGAAGTTTTGATATTGCGAGCAATTATCATCCTTAAGGACATAATGTCAGCATGTTCGCTTTCTCCGACGCTTTATGGAGAACGTTTTCTTTCTCAGTACTATCCAAGATAAGTGGGTATGGCTCCTCCTCACGAAGGGCCAAATCCAATTCTCGTACTCCCAATGTGAACTCAAATTTCTCTTTCCATTCGAGAAATTGGTTCCAGTGAGGATTAGAACATTGGAGACCAAGGATGACAAGCTAGCGGGGAAATATGGTGCATTTTAGAGATACATCAAATTTTGATTAGGCTTCATAATCAACACCATAAATTATTTATGTATATTGAATGCACATGACAAGAAATTATAGTGTTCATGTGGGAATCACATTAATCTAATAAAAGTCATAGTGCATAAACTTGATGAAATGATGTAATGAATTACTCAGACTAATTAAATTATCTATGAAAATTTGTAGTCTACACAAACAACATTTTAAGTTATTGATTATATTCCATGTCTATAGTCCACATGTGGGTAACTTAATTAATACATGAGAATATCAAAACTTATCTAAATAATGGTTTTTATGCACAAACTATGATATGATAAAGTCACTGTGGTGATATCTAAATCCTGATTTTGCACGTTAAACCAATGTTATGTCACAAATTATGCATAACTCATTTTTTGTTTGTTTAATAATCATACAAATTGGTTTGGTGCGGATTATGCACAAAACATTTGTAAACAAACACTTTAAAGACATCTGGTACTATACCAATAATGTACGAATTTTTTTTCTTCAAAATTTAAATAAGAAAATTAAAATATTATAATATGAATAATTAAGTATATTCGTTATTGCACTAATAATATGCACAAAATGGTTTCAAAATTTAATAAATTGTTTTATGCAAACAATAAATCATAATCTTTAATGCATAAGGACAAAACATTTTGAATACCTTGAAAAAAGGTTTTAATGTGTGAATAATTAATCACAATTATTACTGCACTAATAATGCACATAATAATTTTAAAATGGTTGCTGCACTATTAATGCACAGAACAAATGTTTTAAAACTGTCTAAGAACATTTTAAAGTGATAATTAAACCCAACTTTTATTGCTTGCAAAACGTTTGCGAAAAATTGAAGAGTTATGTCCAGAACAAATTTATTTTGTACGAATTATGCACAAAACTTAAATTTTTATCATTAGTTTTTGCACAGATTATGCACAAAAGATATGTGAAAAACTTAATTCACATATTCACAAAAGTGCACAAATTATGAACACTGCAATTATGTTCTACACTTGTGAGAGAAAAATCTAAAATGCAAATCTGATTTTGCACTCAAGAAATTTTCATAGAATGTACTAATAATGTACAGCCACAAAAATTATCAAAATCAGATCAACAAAAACTTGATTTCTACATCTATCATCTTCCATATTCAGTTTATAAATCTATTATTCTTAATGGATTAACTAAATGTTTACAACCATGCTCTGATACCACATGTTGAAGAAATTTACATGAACTCTAAGACTTTCAAACATCTAGATAATCACATAATAGATTCATAAAACGGTTTATAGAATTACATATGTTTCATAGTGGCAAAGTGAAAGAGTTCTTCCATGTATGAACTCTTGAATGGAGGATGAAGAGCTTAAGGTAGGTTATTAGATTTTTCTCTCCTTGCCTAGAACTTTTAGGTGTTGTTTTTCTTAAGTCTTGCAAATATGATGGTCTAATGGCAAGTATTTATAGGTGGAGAGAGGACCTAATTCCTCATTAATGTTTCTATAAATTTAATCTCAACCATCCATCAAAGTCGAGATTATTAGAAATTACTCCATTATTTCCAATATATTTGGACACCAATAACATTAAATAATAATATTATTCCAATAGAAAATGGATAAATACAAGACCATATTATTGATACACAAAGTTTTGACATATGTAGTTCTAACTTCAAGTGCACAGCAACTAATCAGTTACAATACTTAAGGATCAAATCCACAAAGACTGAAATAAATATGCAAACTAATTTAATAAATTCTAAATAAATGCAAGGCAATTGGTTTTAATGTTTTCTACTGTAGGCAGACACTAGGTGATTTTTTAGAAGGGGTTTTATCAATTTAAACAAATGTTAGACTTGGGGACGTAAACTAAGAATCAATTCTGACGAATGCTACGGATAGTGTCGATCGACACTGATGCGGTGTCGGTCGACACCCGACGTACAAAAACTATGAAACCTTTAAATTTTGAACTTGAATCAATCTATCTAGCAAACCCAACTCTCGCTGAGACCTACTAACTTAATTTGAACCCTAGAATAGCCAACTCTCGCTGAGAAATCCTATGAATTAAAATGAGCATTATCAAACCTATTCAATTTGTTCACTAGCAAATCTACACCAAATCTCTTTGAGAGAAGGAAGCTAGCTCTCCTAAATCTGTTCCAACAATTTATTAGCACTCTCATGCATAATAAATTCCCTATAATCATATACTCTAGATGGCAAACCTAAAGCATGGCATTAAGAACAACCAAAGAGAAGAGTTATATCTATGACACATAATTTAAATTATGGGTACCAGAAACTCATAAAGGTTTAAGAACGTTAAACCTAACTAACAAACTACTCAGACATAACTAAGAAATTCATCATGCAAATCAATTGAACAATAAACTGAATAATACTTTATAGAAATTAAAAAGAAGGTTTAAAGAATTCTTCTCCCTTACAAAACTCTAAAGAATATGAATATTGTATGAGCC
>OVAP01004824.1:0-13907 GCA_900406295.1 Aurinia saxatilis | reverse complement strand
ATAATTACAAACTAAAACGGGGTTAAAACTTAACGAAATGATGTGGAGTAGAGGACATAATGATGAAGATTTTTACTATATGTCATACAATACACTGTCAAATAGNGGAGTAGAGGACATAATGATGAAGATTTTTACTATATGTCATACAATACACTGTCAAATAGTAAATCACAAAACTATGAATTATAGACATTTTAAAACAACATGGAAAAAAAATCCAAAACTATACTGGAATTACCAAACNGTAGAGGACATAATGATGAAGATTTTTACTATATGTCATACAATACACTGTCAAATAGTAAATCACAAAACTATGAATTATAGACATTTTAAAACAACATGGAAAAAAATCCAAAACTATACTGGAATTACCAAACTATTTTGGGAATATTATTATCTCGAGAACAAAACAAATGAAAAACAAAATTAACACACCTTGCGCGTAGTGCGGATCAATCACTAGTATGTAATATATACTCTCTCCGTTTCATAATAAATGTCATCTTAGAGTTAAATTTTTGTTTCATTTTAAATGTCGTTTTGCTTTTTCAATGCAGATTTATTACAAAATTTCCAGTTTTATCTCTAGNTAATATATACTCTCTCCGTTTCATAATAAATGTCATCTTAGAGTTAAATTTTGTTTCATTTTAAATGTCGTTTTGCTTTTTCAATGCAGATTTATTACAAAATTTTCAGTTTTATCTCTAGTTTTCAAATTTATTAATTACAAAAATCAAAGAATAGAACATATTAAATAGGGGTAAAACGGATAAATTAATAGTTTTCTTAATTTGTGTGAAAGATGTCAAAACGACACTCTTTAAGAAACAAAGAGAGTAAAACTTAATTTAACTGTATTAAACTTACTCTTTAGGCCTTTATATTACCTAATAAAATATTACTATCCAGAATTAATATAGTTTTTGAATTGTATTGATCAAATTTAATGCATACGGAATCATTTAGGCTACTTAGATATGAGGAATATTTTTGCCAGTCCACTTTTTTATATCACAAAACAATTAAATTTGATCAAATTTAAATTCATCATTGGATATGGAACATGCGAAATTTCAGAAGTTGTGTGACATCACAACCTCCTAGTTATTATATTGTCTTTTCGTTGTACATATTCCAATACTTGTGGGGTATATAAGCAGCTGTATTTTTCTTGTTAGCTTATACAACACAGAACAAACATAAAAAATAACAAGAACAAACAAATTTGAGATACTACCAATTTTTGTGTGTCTTCGTGGTGTTATTAGAAATTATTACAGAAACTTAGCAATTTGATAAATATCAACTTTACGGTAACTTTCGTCTATTTGTTTCAATTTTAATTTTTAGTATAGTTAAGCTTGTTAAGTAAGTATAATCGTTTTAAAAGGTTTAAAATGTGACATTATTTTGTTTTTCTAAACAAAAGTGATTAGGTAATTATACGTTTGAAGAAAATCGATCTTTGTCTAGATCCATAAATCAGTTTTTTCCCAAATGAAAATCACTAATCACTATCATTTGGTTTCATTTTTATTTTATTTTTTATATAGATTCAATATTTAGAACTTTTTCTATTTATACTTAATCTTAAACTAAATCCGAATACAAATAGAAAAATTACTTAATTACATGTCACTTAATTTATGTGAGTTTTTTTTTTTTGTCTACAACATTTATAAGAGTAAAATCGGATGGGAAAGCCAAGCCGGTGGTACATCACTAACATATCTGATATCCTGCGAGTAGATCTTAACACTATGTGCTAGATCATCCACTTTGGAGTTGCAGCTACGGGGTACGTAAAACAATGAGAAACTGAAGAAATTACTTTTCAGTCGTGTGACGTCCTTCATGTAGGTCGAGAAAGCTGACCAATTCGTTAGGGTAGATACCATTTTTACTAGCTCCTGCGAATCTATCGCAAAATATCGATACTTCAATTTTGTGTTGATCGATCATGCTCAACATGGCCCATAGAAGGGGTGAGAAACTACGACAAACATTTTCGAGCTCCCCTAAGTACGCCAGTGTCGCGGTCGTCATGGTACCAGCGTATACCATAGAGGTTGTCAGCAGCAGTCCAAGAGCCGTAAACAAAATAGAAGTGTGGTGATCAGGAAAACGTAGACTCTGGGACAGTCCCGATTTGGTCAGCATCTTTAGCGCCCTCCCACGAGAGATCTTCTATTTCTGCCAAGTTAACTACATCTGGAGGATCCCAATCAAAGTCGTTAAAGACTTTAAAATTATGTGCCTTCCAAATATATAAGAGAGTCCAGGGGAAAGTCTTGTCAATCATATTTAGCGGAAATCGCTAGAATAAATAGACAAAATTAGAGAAAACCAAAGGCCCCCAAAAAATCCCCGGAGAAGAAGGCGTATTCGATAGAGCCCACATTTAAACTGAGGGTGGGCATTCAAATAACACATGATTATTTGTTTCTGATTTTGCGCCGCAACGTGGACAAGTATCGTCACAGAGAACTCCCTGTCCTTGTAGCCACACGGTAACTTACAACCAACCTGTTATGGTCTGCCAAACAAAAATTTTCAGCTTGGACGGACATTTTAATTTCCAAACATAGGCTTGCAAATCCGTTATATGTGGGCCAAAAGAACGATCCACGCGCCTAGACAACGATCTTTTCGACATGAGCTGGTAACTGATTTAACTGTATAAATTCCCGATTCCACTCAAGCGAGTCAAGCTTAAATGACAGTCTGACCGTGATACTACGAATAAAAGCAATGACTTCTAGAACATTGCATTTAGAAGATCAAGCTTCCATGTATGAAGGAGAGGATTGACTAAATGATTGACCATAAGGTTGGGATAATAATTTGTCCCTTTACAGACCACTGGTCGTGGTGAAGGTTCAGATATCCAGGGGTCATTCCAAACACATACCGAATTGCCAAACTCAACTCTGATGATTGAGCCGACTTTAACCAAAAATCAAGTCGAGATTATACTTTGCCAACCATACGAAGGATTGGAAACCTTGATCGAATCAAGTGGGTGTGATTTCCGAAAATACCTACCTTTAAGACTCGTGCGAAGAGAGACATGGGATGATTAATTAATTTCCACAATTGCTTTGCAAATAAAGCCGTATTGAAATCCTCAATGTAATGGAAACCAAGTCCCCCGTCCGCTTTATCCTTACATATCTTGTCCCAAGAAAGCCAGTGTACCCCACATTGCTCATTCGAGCCCCACCAAAATTTAGCAATGACACTATTGAGATTTGAAGTGATTGTCTTAGGTAGACGAAAACAAGACATTCTGAAAGTTGAGACTGGCGTAGCGACCGATTTTGGCAAAACCTTCTTGCCCCCTTTGGAAAGAAGTTTGAAGGACCAACCATTAACCTGACTTTGAGCCTTTTTTTTTACAAAGGCGAAGACCTTAGCCTTCGGGCCGCCCAAACTCTATGACAGTCCTAGATAGGTGTCCATCCCTCCTAACTTAGATATACCCAAAAGTGTTTGTGTGGCTTTGCGCATCGCGGGATCAACCTTGTGGCCAATTTGGACAAAAAAATTATCAAAATAAATTTGTTGCCCTGATACTTTTTCGTAATCGTTTAGGAGTTCTAAAATTACTGAACATTCCTTGGTGGAGGGCCATGAAGAAAAAGACTATCGTCAGCAAATAGAATATGGGAAACAAGATGACTAGCACGAGCCACTTTAAGAGCCGTAAGCCGTTTTTTCCGCTCAAGTTTTCTAATATTTGCGACTAAAGCATACGTGAATCAATGGTGAAACTACATGGTGGAAAGATGGGTTACATGACCTACTTTGACTTTTATATTTAAGTAGTTTCGGTACTGGAACATTTGGATACGATAGTTCATTTGGTTCCGTGCTTCTTATTTGACCTGCTATGCCTAGGTTTGAACTCCTTAAAGGCTTTTTTTTCATTTTGTTTTTCAATATTGGACTACCAATTTGATGAGGATTTAGTTTTCACGCAAAATATCTCTTACAACCGCACAGGTCTCGCAATATTACTTTAGGGTCGAATCCACAGGCAGTAGAGTGTACACAGTAACACGTCCGAGTTCACTCGAGCTAAGCAGCAAATAAGAGATTTTTGGTTTTGGATCGATCGACAGTATGAACTGATCGATCGACTGATGTGCATTTCGGTCGAACACATGAAGTGTATTCGATCGAATGATGCCTGAAAATACTATAAAAAAAGAAACGAGAGTGTAAATAATTNCTAAGCAGCAAATAAGAGATTTTTGGTTTTGGATCGATCGACAGTATGAACTGATCGATCGACTGATGTGCATTTCGGTCGAACACATGAAGTGTATTCGATCGAATGATGCCTGAAAATACTATAAAAAAAACGAGAGTGTAAATAATTAAATAAAAGCGTTAGGAAGTCTGGAAATGCATCATGGACTCATGGTTCGAATTATTCAGGGTAGTGACTATGTAAATATTCGAGCAAGGTTGTATAGTTTAAATCGCTAAAGTTTGATTATCCTTATGGTCATGCTTAATTGGTCTAGTTCAATTGACATCTTAGTTAACTTCTTTCGTATGGAAAGGCAAAGCTTTGGCCTGATTAATCAACCAACCTAGTCATTATGTACAAGAAACCAAATTTCTACTTTAACTATTAATAGTAAAGCTTTCACTATCAAGTTCTGGATCTCTTACTATAAGTGGTGTATTAGTAGCAATTTTATCCTATGATATGAATTTAATCTTATATGAAAGTAAGCGTTAACTAGTCATTACACAGCCATATTGCCTCTACTAACCATGAATTCCCCTAGCAAAACCTTATTCCTAAATAGGAGACTACTGAAACATGCTTATGATAAACATAATAACAATGGAAATTGCAATCATATAAATCAGTAAAGAGGGTTCAGAAAGGCTTCTCTGAATTTGCAGAGAAAGAGATTACAAACTTCTCCCTTGACAACAATACCAAAATAGAATAAAAGAAGAGAAAACAATGAAAGAGAACTGAAAACTATTTAGCCTGGATGCAAGTGAGCTTGTGAATTTCGTGTTATTCTCTGGCTCTGAGGCTTCTATATTTATAGTGTAGAGAGTTGTCCAGGAAGTTGAGATGAATCAGGAGGAAGATTTTGATAAGGATTCAAAAGTTTGCAATCACTTTTCATTCGATCGAATAATATTAGTTTATTCGATCNTATATTTATAGTGTAGAGAGTTGTCCAGGAAGTTGAGATGAATCAGGAGGAAAATTTTGATAAGGATTCAAAAGTTTGCAATCACTTTTCATTCGATCGAATAAACTAANTCGATCGAATAATATTAGTTTATTCGATCGAATATATCTTGAAACGCTTCTGGAGTATCTCCTGAATCTCTTGTGATTATCTGCAACAAATCCTGATAACTCTTCAAAGGCAACGGTCCTTATCTGATGTTGTTCTCGAAACTTCTTGTGAATACTGGGTCTGATCGATTGAATGGGCCGGTTGTGTTCGATTGAATGGGCCTTCATCTCCATTGTGTTTCTTGACATCTCTTTAATAATATGGGCTTAACTTCTTAAGCATGAGGATAAATGACTTAATTCCAAACTCATGTGTCAGCTGACCCACATGACTTGCTTGTCCTAACTCCTCACTTCAATCCAAATAAATCATCTTCTTAATCCGGTCCTGGACTTCTGATGTTAATTTGCTGAACTTGGTAGAAAATGCCGATTTATGACCTAAAAACCTTATTTTCACAAAGACATTTTTGAAACAGAGAAATGTGAAATTCAATAGTTTAAGTCTCAAATAAAATGGATTCTTAAAAAAATAACACCGAAAATCTGACATAAAATATTACGCATATATACATACATACAATTTACAATTGTTAATTCCTAATCAATAGTTCTTTCTAACATCAAAGGTTGTAACTGATAATATCTTTCCTTCTTCAAGCTTATTCCTATATTTCTGGAGTTGACGAGGGTAGATAGATGCTTGTATAACATTAGCCTACCCATCAGTCAACGCTAATCAAAACATGATTGCGTCTAAAATCACGGGCTTCCCATGAATGCAATAAATGGGCCACAACACATCGTGGTTCAAAATTATCGTTCACAACATCAAGGGTAGAATATGTTAATTAAGACGAGCTTGAGACTGATTTGGAAGTGTTTGAGGCCATTCTAAAAATATTATTTGTGGTAGTAAAAGGAACAAAGTGTTTGGCAAAACGTTTTAGGAGTTTATGTAATAGAAATTGTAATAAACAAATTGATTACAAAGATTTTAATCAGAGATTTTTAATTATAATAATTGATATTGAATCGGACAAAATATTTGGTTATAAATAGGAGATATTAGATAATTGGAATTTTTTTACTTAAATAGCAGCAAAGGATTGGGTAAACCGTTTTAAAAATTTTATGTAATAAAAAGCGTGATAAAAATGGTAATGAAAATAAGAATTGATTATAAAGAGTGGGGGATATTCGAGGATTAGGAATCACCGACTAAAATTGCCGCCATAAAATATAGGGTAAACAGTTTTAGGAAGCTTATTTATTACATCATCTTTAATTGATTATACATAATTAATAATAATTTCAGGTGATAAATATGGGTGTATATTGGAGGATTAAGAAACATTTTAGGTCATAAAAAATAATTGATTGAACATAGTAAACATGGTTTTAATTATAATTAAAACGTTTTTAATCAATAGAGAATTAGTTTATGCATCTTGGTCATCATAATATTGATAGAGTACATCATACAAATTTGTAAAAATATTTAATATTGATAGAGTACATCATACAAATTTGTAAAAGTATCAGATGTAATACATATGATTATAGAATTATGTTTAATTTTGTCATTTATAATAAAAATCTTCTTAGCTTTATGGACGATCATTCTTCTGATGCACATGTTGTATATTTTATTATTATTTATTAGCGATTTGATATTTTTACGTTTTCTAATTTATCATGAAATGTTTAAATATTATTGAATTTCTATAAGTTTTTTTCTTATAACTTTAGAAAATGATGGATTTTTTTACCGAGACAAGTGTTCTCTCATGGACAACTTTATGTAGCATTATCGATGGTTAAGTTTAGAACAAGGATAAATATAGGTTAAAACTGAAAACGAGAAATGTTATGTACANTTATTGAATTTCTATAAGTTTTTTTCTTATAACTTTAGAAAATGATGGATTTTTTTACCGAGACAAGTGTTCTCTCATGGACAACTTTATGTAGCATTATCAGAAAATCTTCGAGAATGTTGGTTAGAACAATGGTAAGTTTATTAATTTGCTTCTTTTGTTCGTTGTTTTTTCTTCATTTTACAATTCTTTGTTTTATTTTTAACTGTTGACTCAAATTTTACAAAAAAAAAAAAATTACATCTTATAATAGAATCATTTTTCATCCCTTGCTTTGTTTCTATTAGATTACATTTCTTTGCTTTTGAGATGTTTTGTTCAAATATTATTTACAAACACATCGTACAAATTAAAAGAGTATCTGATTTATTACATAATGTTATATAATTAATTATGTATTTTTTGAAATAAAATATTGGCAATCTGCACATGATGCGGACCAATAATCTATTATATGTGTATATTAGAAGATTAGGAAACGTTTTAGGTCATAAAAAATAATTGATTGAACATAGTAAACATGGTTTTAATTATAATTAAAACGTTTTTAATCAATAGAGAATTAGTTTATGCATCTTGGTCATCATAATATTGATAGAGTACATCATACAAATTTGTAAAAATATTTAATATTGATAGAGTACATCATACAAATTTGTAAAAGTATCAGATGTAATACATATGATTATAGAATTATGTTTAATTTTGTCATTTATAATAAAAATCTTCTTAGCTTTATGGACGATCATTCTTCTGATGCACATGTTGTATATTTTATTATTATTTATTAGCGATTTGATATTTTTACGTTTTCTAATTTATCATGAAATGTTTAAATATTATTGAATTTCTATAAGTTTTTTTCTTATAACTTTAGAAAATGATGGATTTTTTTACCGAGACAAGTGTTCTCTCATGGACAACTTTATGTAGCATTATCGATGGTTAAGTTTAGAACAAGGATAAATATAGGTTAAAACTGAAAACGAGAAATGTTATGTACAAGAAAATCTTCGAGAATGTTGGTTAGAACAATGGTAAGTTTATTAATTTGCTTCTTTTGTTCGTTGTTTTTTCTTCATTTTACAATTCTTTGTTTTATTTTTAACTGTTGACTCAAATTTTACAAAAAAAAAAAATTACATCTTATAATAGAATCATTTTTCATCCCTTGCTTTGTTTCTATTAGATTACATTTCTTTGCTTTTGAGATGTTTTGTTCAAATATTATTTACAAACACATCGTACAAATTAAAAGAGTATCTGATTTATTACATAATGTTATATAATTAATTATGTATTTTTTGAAATAAAACATTGGCAATCTGCACACATGATGCGGACCAATAATCTAGTATAGGTGTATATTAGAAGATTAGGAAACGTTTTAGGTCATAAAAAATAATTGATTGGACAGAGTAGAGTAAGTAAATTCAGGGTTTTTAATTATAATTAAAACATTTTTAGTCAATAGGGGATTAATTTACGCACCTTGGTCGTCATATAGTACTTTTGGATGATATCATGCCGTCAAATCCTACAAATCTGTTACACATACCAGAGCCATCCACTTCTTTCCCTCTTCTTTCCTTCTAGATAATCTCGCAAGTACCTTGTTAACTACATAAAGCCAAAGTCACATTATGATATAGAATGAGGAAATACTAACTAACTCTTAAGTCAATGCTACCAAAGTATTTTGATGATGCATATACTTTCAGACATGACATCTATTTCTGCCAATGGATATCAAATTGTGATAGATAACCACCTGATTTCCAGTTGTTGATAGGGATTTAGTTTTTACCCAAAGTATGTTCTGCAAGCGCACAAGTTTCGCAGTAGTACTTAGGGATCATATCTAGAGAGAAAGTGATTGCTACGCTGCAAANTAGAGTAAGTAAATTCAGGGTTTTTAATTATAATTAAAACATTTTTAGTCAATAGGGGATTAATTTACGCACCTTGGTCGTCATATAGTACTTTTGGATGATATCATGCCGTCAAATCCTACAAATCTGTTACACATACCAGAGCCATCCACTTCTTTCCCTCTTCTTTCCTTCTAGATAATCTCGCAAGTACCTTGTTAACTACATAAAGCCAAAGTCACATTATGATATAGAATGAGGAAATACTAACTAACTCTTAAGTCAATGCTACCAAAGTATTTTGATGATGCATATACTTTCAGACATGACATCTATTTCTGCCAATGGATATCAAATTGTGATAGATAACCACCTGATTTCCAGTTGTTGATAGGGATTTACTTTTTACCCAAAGTATGTTCTGCAAGCGCACAAGTTTCGCAGTAGTACTTAGGGATCATATCTAGAGAGAAAGGGATTGCTACGCTGCAAGCTTATGGGATTCAAATCGATCTAAAATGCAAATGTGGTTATTGGGGGTATTGATCGATCGATTGGTTAATCTTTCGATCGGTGAAAGTGGTTTTTGATGAAATCTATGAAAATATTGATGCAAAATGAAAACGGTTTGAATGCATTTAATCTAAATGTTGGGAATAAGATATTTCTCTAGAAAAACAGGCCGGATANTGGTTAATCTTTCGATCGGTGAAAGTGGTTTTTGATGAAATCTATGAAAATACTGATGCAAAATGAAAACGGTTTGAATGGATTTAATCTAAATGTTGGGAATAAGATATTTCTCTAGAAAAACAGGCCGGATAATTCAGATTTGTAAACAGCCTTCGTATTGAAGTCTTCCTGACTCAATCCCATTCAAACATAAAACACATGACCTCAACAAGGGGCAGTCATGATTTCTACTAAAAGATTAATATGTCAACCATACACATGATTCTCTAGTCGAGATCCCACATGTATAGTTTATCATTTACTCGTCAGATCTTCTACCTAATGATGTTTTAGCGAATATAATCTATTATGAAAAGCTAGGTGATCAAACTAAAAATTCTCAGTTAATTCTAGTAAATATAAAGTTCTTTCAAATGACTAATGAACAATCTATCTACCAAACCATTCACCTATGAAAACCTTGATCCCAACGATCATATTACTCTAACATAGATGAAAGAACCATGTAGAGCAAAATAACCATGCAATAAATAGAAACAGAGGTTCAAATACAAGAGATTATCTCCCCTAGCAACTATAGAAACGAAAACAATAAAAGCTTTAAAGAGTTTTGAAGGCAAAGTGCTCTCTCCAGAGTTTGATGGGGGGGGGGTGGAGAGGCACACCTCTTTTCTCAGATGAGAGGTCTCTTTATATAGAGGGTGGAGGACGTCTGAGGGCTTCGGTGAAGTGATAGAATCAAATCAGCTGAAGAGAATTAGAATATTTGAGTTTATCTCTTCTGATCGACCGGTCACCCTTGAATGTTCGATCGATTCATTCATCAAATATCCATTTCGTTATCTCCTGATTCTTCTCACGCGCTTTCTGTTGTCTTTAGATATTACCCATATATATGGAGTGATCTTGTGAAGCTTCTAGAAATCTTCAGTAGTTATCCTCTTTCTGGTCGATCGGTCGCCTTGTTGGTCGATCGATTGGGCTTTAAGAAGGCTTCTCTTTAAACGGGTTGTAAATCCAGGGCTAATTGGTCGAATGACTTGATTTTGGGCCCATGTGATAGCTGACCCACGTGGCTTCCTTGTCTCCAAAGTTCACTTCAATCCAATTGTGCATCATCTTCATCTGAGTTCCTACTTTCGCACCGGATTTCTGATTTGGGCGAGAAATGTCCATCTTTGTGCCTGAAATGCTTATTTCTTCCGAAAATACTTTGAAAACATAAAATAGTGAAAATCATAACATTTATCTTGAAATTATTCGGTTTTATTATAAAAAATACTGGAAATCTATAGTAAAAAGTGGTAAAATATCAGTCCTATGAGTTGTCATCTCCCTTCCTGCTCCTGCCAGGTCCTCCACTATTGTGAGCAGAGCATTACTCGACTGCAAGTATTTCCGAATTAGTATACAACATGAAGAGATGTAGCTTAACATATTTTAGAAAGGCTCTATTTTTCACGTGAAGTTGTAATTCATTTGACTCAACAATTAGTAAGAGCACAAGGGGTGTGTTGAGAAATTAAAATTAAGTTCTTGCTTACCTTGATTGGCTATTTGAGTTTGTAGTAGTAGTTGCACGTTTCACAATTGCTTGTCCAATTAAAGACTCTGATTCCTCCAAATTCTGAATTGGGACCTACTTAACACACATGATTGACAAAAAGAGTGAGAGATGCAATACTCATTCATCATCATGAAAACTCAAAATGAAAGCACAAACATCTTTCAAACCCCTGGTGGGTACAATACATACAATTCAGAGCTTCATAAGCTTTAGACAAGTAATATAAGCTGAAGAAAAGCAAAGGGATATTACAGAACAAGATACAAACTTTGTCTAGCCCAAACAAATTCATTGTTACATTGGCACAGTTCTGCATAAGAAATCCACCTCCAGCAACTAAGATGAATATCTTGTGAAACCGAAGGGAGAGAATCCGAATCTGAAAAACATCAGCGGTTCTTGATCGTCAGACGAAACAAACCAGATCAGAGAACAACAAACAAGAGAAAACCCCAACAAATCAATTTCTGAAAGAGAACCCAATACCTGGGATACGAGAAGCGGATGAGGGTACAATAGACGACGTCTTCTTCCTTCCCTCTTGGGTTACTCTTCCGTTTTTCATTTTCTTCATCTTTTGGTCATAATTTCTCTCTTTGGTTTCTGAATCTCTTCCCTTTTCTCTCTTCTTCACTCCACCTCCTTCAAAATCTCGTCCTCGTGCCCTAATCTAAGTTTTGAAAATTGCATCCATTCACGGATGTTAATATCATGTCTCGGGCCATATGTTATAAAATCATTAGGATATGTACCCGGAGAAAAGAAAGCATAAGATGATGACTATGTCCACCCCATTGTCTCCACCACCGTCGTTCGTCCCTCACCGGTGTAAAAAGCGTGTTTGTTTTTTAAAAAATTGTTTGGCTGCGTGTTTTGGTGAGATATAGACAAAGTTAGAAATAAAAAAGTTAAAAAGTGACACATGTCATGATTATAACTGCTTAGGTGTCAGATTATCATAGCTGTTTCAGAATGTGTTTCCTAAAATATTAGATAAGATTTTCCTTATATAACTATATAGTTTCCTATATGTAATAATATTGTTTTTCTAAAATAATGCCATGTAAATTTCATTATTATTATTTTATAAATTTGCTGCACCACCTAATTTTTTTCTTTTCTAGATTTGCCATTGCCGTGCATATAATGAATAATAGGCTGATAAGGGATCACCCTACCACAGCCCCCTTCGTGGAGTGATGTTGCCATATGGTTGGCCGTTAAGGAGAACCTGATAAGTGGCATATGTTAGACACACCATTATCCACTGAACCCATAACCGTGCGAATCCCATTTTTAGTAAAATTTGCTCAATAAATATCCATTCCACTCGGTCGAAAACCTTGCTCATATATGTTTTTATGGCCATGAACTTTTGTTTCCATAAGTTATTTATACGAGGAGAATACTGTCCGAAATTAAACGACCGGAGATGAAGGGAGATTGAGTTTCCAAAATTAATTGCGGCACGATTAATTTCGTGCACTCGGTAAGCACTTTAGAAATAATTTTGCATCCCACATTACAAAGACTAATAAGCCTAAACTCCAAACTTCGTGTCGATCTTTCCATTTTAGGGATAAGACATATATTAGTCATATTCAACCGCGGGTCTAGTTGACGAGCTCCGGTTTGTCCGTAAACCAAGAAGTTTGAAAAATAAGGCCTTCATACGATCCGACCGGGTGCCTTCTCATGATGCATCAAGGGATTTACGGATTTCTTCCTCTGTTTTCCGAGCCGTAAGAAACTCATTCATATCCCTCGTAATGGAGGATGGAACCTTACTCAAACAACCGTCGAGACTAACCGGTGAGGTGGTTGAGAAAATGTCGTTAAAGCAGGTAACCGCAACACTCTCAANAAGAAACTCATTCATATCCCTCGTAATGGAGGATGGAACCTTACTCAAACAACCGTCGAGACTAAGGTGGTTGAGAAAATGTCGTTAAAGCAGGTAACCGCAACACTCTCAATATTTTTCTCCGATGTTACTCACAAACCTGAGGAATTAGTAAGCCCTATAATGCGATTTCGAGCCCTACGCTGCGTAGTCTGGGAATGAAAATATTTGGTATTGTGGTCCCCCTCTACTAACCATAATCCTCTTGTGGTCGTGCATCGTCATTTTGTATGGTCTCAACCAACATTTGCAGTTCCCCAATTCTCTGCTTATCCTTTTTGACCGAATCCTTCTGCCACTTGGAGATTTCTCGACGACGATTTATCAAAATTTATCCAAATAGGGAATGCATGGAATCCATCCCACCATTCTAGCCATCAACAATGATATTGGTAATTTCAGACCTTCGAGTCCCCCTTTTATCAAATCTAATTTGCTTCCGCCCCCGAGGGATCTTATCATCAGTCGTACCGAGAATCGGTCGATGATCCGAGCCAATCATCGCAAGATAGTCGGCGAAAGAGAAAGAAAAACGAGTGTGACAATCCCCATTGGTCAATGCCCGATCCAGACGACATCGAATATGCCTCTGACCACGCCAAGACCATTGATTGCCTAAACAAGAAAATTTAAGCAGGCCGCACGTGTCAATCATCAAATTAAAAAGGGTAAAAGAGGAAGATGGCTGCAAAGCCCCTCCTTTTTT
>OVAP01004823.1:0-13389 GCA_900406295.1 Aurinia saxatilis | reverse complement strand
GAAAGTTTATTGATGGAAAAGAGGAGGTGTCGATGGACACTAAGAGTGTGTCAATCGACACAAAGCCATGGGTGTCGATCGATACTCCGAGGGTGTCGATCGACACCAAGGTCTGTTGACAAATGGGCTTTGGGCTTTTAGGGTTTCAGGAAGTTGTCCCCTTATATAAGAGATATAAGGGGGGCACGTTTTTTATAACAANGATACCAGTAGAGGTGCTACATCATTGGCACTCAGAGATCTCGATATCCTGATCATTCCGCTGCATCAATTCATCAGGTAACCTTCGAGATCTGGGAATCTAGAATCATTAATAGAGATCTTGTGACAGGAAACCTGATAGTCCCTAAGTGGTTAGGATAGGTCAGTTTCCCTACAGGAATTATCCAATATTCTCCCCCGTAATTCCAACTTGAACTCCTGTGGCTTCGATTGCTTGTAGTACAATCAATCTTCTTATTCCCTTGAACTTGTTTCTTGCTAGTGGCTTGATGAGGATGTCCGCCTTTTGTTCCACGCCTGGTACATGCTCCACTTCGATTTGCTCATTCTCCACATATTCTCGGATGAAATGATATCTCGACAATATGTGCTTGTTTCTTCCATGAAACACCGGATTCTTGGTTAATGTTATGGCTGACTTGTTGTCGATTCTTAGTATGACCTTCTCGTCTATACTTTGTATCTCCTTTAATAACTCCTTAAGACATATAGCTTTCTTACCTGCTTCCGTTGCGGCCATGAATTTTGATTAGCATGAAGACAATGAAACAGTCGGTTGCTTTTGTGATGTCCAAGTGATCGGGGATGAGCCTAAGTAGAACATGTGACCTGAGGTGCTTCTTCCATCGTCAACATCAATATTGTGATTATTGTATGATGCTTCTTGACCCATCTCGCTTAAAGAACATACCAAAGTTAGTGGTTCCTCTTACATACCTCAAAATATGTTTGATTGCTTGCCCATGATACTCTCTCGGACTTCGCATGTAACGACTTAACACACCAACTGCATATGATAGGTCTGGTCTCGTGTGAAGAAGATACCTCAAACACCCTACGTTCTTTTATACTCTGTTGCATCAATCTCTGGCTCGTGTTCTGCTTTTGAGATCTTCAAAGTTGAGTCCATTGGCACATGAGTCAAATTGCATGCATCCATCTTAGTATCAACGAGTATTCCTTGAGCGTATCCCTCTTGCTTTATCTTGATACCATCTGCTCCTTGAATTACTTCTATGCCAAGGTAATAAGATAGCTTTCCTAGATCCGACATCTCGAATCTCCTTGACATGTCTTTCTTGAACTGGTCTATAACCCTCCGTGATGTTCATGTTACAAACAAGTCATCAACATATATTGCCACAATCAAGAATTCTTTCTTGTCATTCTTGAGATAAACGGATGACTCCTTCACGTATCTTCTGAAGTTTATCCCCTTTAGGAATTGATCAAGCTTCACGTTCCAAGCTCTAGGAGCTTGTCGTAGACCATACAACGCCTTATGTAGTCTATACACTTGATCATCCTATCCTGCTTTTATAAAACCCTCGGGTTGGCTTACATGGACTATCTCGTTTAGTTCACCATTTAGGAATGCAGTCTTGACGTCTAAGTGATATATCTCCCATCCTCTTATTGCTGCAAGTGCTATGAGTAGTCGAATTGTTTCGATTCTTGCCACAGGTGCAAACACTTCATCAATCAATTCCATGTTGTTGTACATATGCTTTTGCTACAAGTTTCGCCTTATACTTTTTCACCGTTCCATCTGCCTTTCTCTTAATCTTGTATATCCATTTCAACCCTATAAGTTTAATTCCTTCTGGTTCCTTGTGATAGAATCTAGCTCAGCCTTCATTGCATTAAACCATTCTCGCTTGTACATTGCTTCGAGATAGTTCTCTGGTTCTCCATCAACAGTGAGTAATAGTCTCTCACTTTATAGATCAGAAGGAAGTACATAATCATCAAGGTATCTCGGAATTGTGATCGTTTGTCCGTATCTAGTCATTACTTGATGTGGTTCTTCTTCTTGAATCTCATCGTGATTGATGTTCTCTTCTTCCTCCTCTTCTTGATCTATGGGCTCGTGATCTTGATGATCATTATCTTGATCATTCTCATATCCTCCTCCATCTTCTATTAGACCATAGTGTGGAACCTTGAACATACGCGGTTCGCCATCATTTTCTATTGTTGTAGTAGACCAGTCCCAAGCTTTCTTCTCCTCAAAGACCACGTCTCTACTAACAATAACCTTCCCCGCAACTGGATCATATAGGCTATAAGCCTTAGAACCCAGCTCAGTTCCAAGATTAATCACACTCTTTGATCTCTCATCTAACTTCTTCAAATTCGGTACATTGATTTGCATGAGCAACACATCTGAAAACCCTCAAGTGCTCAACGTTGGGTTTCTTTGACATGAAACTTTCATATGGAGTTTGATCCTTCAAACCCTTGGTAGGAACTCTATAAATGAGGTAAGTTGAATGTCGCACAGCTTCTCCCCATAAAGAATTCAGAACCTTCATTGTTTTGAGAATACTCCAAGTCATCTCCATCAACGTTCGATTTCTTCTTTCTGGCTACCACGCAATTCTGCTATGGTGTATAAGGTGCGGTTAGATGTCTTGTGATTCCATTCTCTTCACATAACAGATTGAACTCAGTTGAGGTAAACTCTCCCCCTCTATTGGTGCAAAAGGTTTTTATTACTAAACCAGTTTGATTCTCGACCAGCTCCTTGACCCTTTTGAACCGATCGAATGCCTCACTCTTCTACTTTAACAACATGGTCCACATGTACCTCGAGACGTCGTCAATCAAGACGAAAACATATCGAGTATTTGTTGGAGTTAATGGTGATATTGGTCCGCACAAGTCTCCGTGAATCAAATCCAAAGCTTGACCTACACGGTAGGTCGTGTTCGTCGGGAACGAGTTTCTCGTTTGCTTCCTGGTCAAGCAAGCATCACACACTTTCTTCTCGTGAAGTGCTTGCGGCATTCATATGTTTATCTCCTTCTTGACCATGTTATTCATCACACCAACACTTACATGTCCAAGCCGTGAGTGCCAAGTTCATGTAGCATCATCATCTTGTACATGAAAACACTTTGGAGAGCTTATTTGCATAGGTGTTTTATAGAGACGATTTGATGATCAAATGACTCGTACAAGCAATCTCCCGCGTTGATCTCTTAGTGTAAAAGTGTCTCCTTTCATGTACACTTCACACCCATCCTCGGTAGCTTGTCTAAGACTTATGATGTTGTGTTTTAAGTCGGGAATGAAGTAAATATCTTTGAGTGCTCTCTTCTCTCCTGTCTTGCCAACAAAGATTATTGTACCCTTTCCAACGATATCAACATCCGAACCATCACCAAACTTCCCTTTCCTTTTGGTATTTTCATCCAAACTTGCGAAGTAATCTTTGTTCCCCGTCATGTGATCGCTTGCTCCATTGTCGAGATACCAAACGCTTGTATCACCATCATAGTGTTTTGGAAACACTTTATCTTCGTTCAAGAACACCACCTCATGAACATAAAGAGCATCATCTTCTTGTGTCTCATTCAAGTTCCTCTCTTGGTGCCTTGGTTGTCTTTTGGGACAAATAGAAGCAAAGTGGCCCGACTTGTTACACACCCAGCAAATCACCTTGGAACGATATTTCTTTGGCTTTTGATTACTATCTCCAGCTGTTTATTCTTGGTTTTGGCTATTGAATCTCCGTCGACTCCTGCCTCTTCCTCTGCCTCGACCTCTTTCTCGATAGCCTCCATAGCTTCCTAGGTTACTTTGGTCGTTGTTCACCCACATAAGCTTTCCTTGGTCCTCCTTATATGTTTCTTCCCCAACATGTTCCTCATATGCCTTAAGCCTCCCTACTATGTCTTCAAATCCTGTTGTTTTTAGATCTAGCTAGGTTTTGCTCTAAGGATGCTACGATATGAATGAATTTGTTTCTTGGGAGTTCCTTCAAGAATTTCTTTACCAACTTTGTTTCATCGATGGTTTCTCCTAGGGCAACTGATTGGGCCGCAAGGCCTGATATCTTGCCCGCAAAGTCATCAATCGAGTCGGTGTCGCTCATCTTTAGCCTGTCAAGATCTGCCATTAGGGTTTGTAGCCTCACCTCTTTCACCCGGTCGGCTCCCTGGTGACGCTACTTGATAGTGTCCCATAGATATTTTGCGCTATCCTGCTCTCCTACTTGCAATATGAGTGACTCGGGGATTGATTGAAATAGTAGTACTATCGCCACGACATTCTTCATTGGATCAGCCGACCTTGGATCAATCGTATCTCATACTTCGCTTACTCGAAGAGTAATCTTCATCCTCATTGCCCAAACTGTGTAGTTTGTCGATGTCAACATCGGATAGTGGATCGATGGAGCTCCAAGGTCCTTGTTTCTCAGTGGTGGGTCGGCTTCGTCTCCCATACTTGAAACGAACTGTCAATACATGTCCCTTGATCGATGTCTCTTACAAGAAAAGCTCTGATACCAATTCTAATTTGCAAAGAACTTAAATATAAAGAACTACTCTTCTTTATTGATTTAGAAACTCTCTCAAAACTAAATCTCTCTTATGAGTCTTATGAAACAACTCTCCATAGCCTCTCTTATTTATATAGAACAAGCTATTCCTTGTTCTAGGACAATTTTCTTATTACAAAAGCTAACTTTGTATTTCCTACATGAAATAGACATTTTCCATTTTATCTCTTTGGACAAACTTCCTAAGAGATAATTTGCTCTCCAAGTTAGGAATTATCCAACAAAGATGAATCTGTTAGGGTTTTGTTTCTGCCCCTCTATGGATCATAGTATCCGTAATTATAAGGCTTCTCCAAACTCTAATTCTTCTAAGATTAGGTCGGTTCCGCTGACGTGTAGCTTAGAACCGCCTCTTAAATGTCGGTTGCGATGATGTGTCCAAAGAGTCCGAAGTGTCCACATCTCATAACCTTTGTTTTCTTTAGGATTCAAAGTGACTAGCACGTGTCCTTCTAAATGGCGGTCACATGAACTTCCATAATAGCCTTACAGTCAATGACTTAACTTGCCATATTTGGCAGTGGCCAACGTGGACTTAATTTCCATATATTTGTAGTGGATCCCAGAATGAATAAATTTCATCGAACAGCTAGGTAGATGGTATTTAATGTGGAAGGATTGAGAAAATTGGAAATATTATTGTTGACTTTCAACTAGTAACTATTAGGATTCAATTTCATAATTCTGTAAATATTTTGAAAGAAAAGGCTGACTGGAATTTAAATCAAATTTGATAATAAAATGGTAATTAATAGGTACAAACCGTATAATCAAAGAAGGAAGAAAATTTAGGGTACTATGGCCGTGATGAGTAAAGGATGTAGAATATTTTAATCGTGTTGTATCGAGGTTTTTAAATCTACAGCTTTTTTTTCCCCTCTAAAATCCTACAATAAATGTCTACCACTATCGAACAGAAAGAAAACAACAAAGGTATAATGAGCCTCGTGACACAATAGAGCAAATGATGCAGACGAAGCCCACTTTGTGCAATCAAGGAACGACGTCGCTGCATCCTCTGAGTCAAAACAGAGCATCTCATCGAGTCTTTGAACGTACGGTACTACCAGCTCACCAAACCTTCACGAGGACAAGATTCAATGTTCGTGCAACCAATCCCATCCTTACATGTCACTAGAGGATACCTATGTTTAGCCCTTTTACTATAAATTGACGCTCTTTGTAATCAATAAGGTTGGGGAAGTAAAATATCATTTTGGCTTTAGCCGTCATCTTCCTCCTCTCTCAAGCTCTCTAAGCTTTTTCTCTTCTTACTTTCAACCACAGAAAAATAAATTTACAACCTAAATTCTATCTAAAAAATTCAGAGCTACAACCATAACCAATCGAACCCAAATATATAGTCTATATATACAAGAATCTTGTTTTGCAAATAATGATCATACAAAAATTCTACAAAACGTTGACAAAAAAAAAGTTCTACAAAACAATTTAATGAAGATGCTTTGCGCAACCTGCAACATAAAAAAATGTATTGTACGTATATATTCAAACGTACTTAATAACAAATGTTCGCATGACTCGCATATCTAACAACCAGCAGGATAAGTCTAAAATTAAATCAATAAGTTGTTAAAATTGTGAATAAATCTGATTAAAATAGTATTACCAAAGGATTTGTTGCCTTTTGTTGGCTTTATAACCGGCTAAGTATTGATTTCTGTAAAAATAATTGTTATTTTTTTGTTCTTACTCCAATAAAATAGCACAACTAAACAAGATTTCTTAAAGTTATAGGTCACCTAACCTAATTCGAAAGGCCGATTTGTTGTAATGTTGAAGCCAATGTAGAGTGACTAACTACCCTATTGTCTAATCAAAGTAAGAAAATAATAATTTTGCAGATTTTAGAAAATAATTTATCTACAACTTAGTATTTAAATAAAAATAATAATTGACAATAAAATAGGTGCGGCGACTTAGCGACTGCCCAACAATCTAACGTGTTTAGCCATCGTGGTCAAATCAAATTATTTGATCCTGAATTTTGCAATGTTTCTGTCAACTTTTTTTTTTTCTGTTCTTTTAGCGTTCACTTCATCAATTTCACAAACGCGATTACTACTTATAGATCTAAGTAAAATGTAAACGTTTCTTGTAGTGAATATAATCTTTTTAGGCTAGTTCAGAAGAAAATGTAACAATTATGTTTGAGAGAAAACCAAGTGTCTTTGGTCTAGTGGTAAAGGGACTCCAGTTGGAACTTCCGTCCTAGGTTCGAATCCACTTGGCCACCCGGCCACTGGCTTTTCAGCGCGAAAAGGAATCATGGTAGTCTTTGGGCCTAGACAGTTTTTGGGATGCCCCCGGTTATCAAAAAAAAAAAAAAAAATGTTTGAGAGAAGCATTTACGTACCAAACTCATGAACATAAAACTATACTTATACGAATGATGTTGGCATTTACATATTTGCACACGGAAGTCTGAGACCACCTCCTTATAAAACTTGAAAAAGTGTCCTCTTACCAAACAAAAAAAACTTAAATAAATCGGTGCGTGGATATCGATATATATATATATATATATTTTTTTTTTTTTTTTTTAGCTACATCCAAAATATTATATTACATGTCATTAGGTTTTTTTTTTTTGTCAACACATGTCATTAGGTTTATCAACTAGTTCATGTAAATTTACCCCCCAAAAAAAGGAAAAAAAATCTAGTTCGTTTATATGGTTAATTGTACTGTTTTATTTTCTTTTCAGTAAAGTGTATCGTTTGCCGACCAAAACATAATATAAAATAAAATATATTGTCTGTTGCACATATTTATTTTGACAGAGAACACTCAATCAAACTGGAAAATTTACAGCAATTTGTTTAGATCACTCAATTAGCAAAAATAGTTGTTGATTTATGTTGGGAATATTAAAAGTAAACCATTCGTCAACCGCCTAATTTTGGTATTACTCAAGCCCATTCTCTTTTACAATTCGAAGCGAACAAAAAGTGTCGTCCCAATGTTCCAATGTTTTAATGTTTAAGTCTTACCTAACTCAGAGCATGTCCAACGGTGGTTTTAGGAAGGGTTTTTATTTTCCTTTACTATTAAAAATAAATCAAAATTGTTATTTATTATGTGAAAAGTAAAAGAGAAATTCTTATTTAAGAGTTTATGGGAGGAGTTTAGAACCTCAATCTTAATTTATTATTAAATTTAATTATTTAAAATAGGTAACAACTCCTCACCATTAGACATGCTCTTGGTTCTTTCTTTTTTTTTTTTTTTTGTAGAACAATTTAGATAATGCTTAGTAGAATGGGAACCAATTCGTCACCTGCTTTTCTTTTGCATGTTCAGCTCTTACTATTTTACAATTTGGTGATCAAGTTTTTAAAGTGAGTAATTATTTATACAATTAGATCAATCATTGGACCAAAATCTATATCAACTCCTCAAATGCCAAGGAAATATCAAGCTTACCAATCATTTATCCTTGAAGGTTTTCAAGAGTAGAATTTAAAGACTAGCTTCGTCGATGCGTAGAAAGTTTCCGGGTCACACTGTTAGCATTTATTGACGACACCTTTTCAAAGAAATGGCAATTCACCTCGACCCCCACACTCCGCACCCAAAGTGAATGCGACAATCATACTACAAATCGAGGTCATTGTCAGTTGGGAATCGCAATCCCTCACCCTTCACAATACTCAACAAGAAGTTTAGGAAGAAGAAAACGGAGAGGACATTCTTCGAAGAAAGACTCGTACAAACAAATGTATCCAGTGGAGGGTGTCCAAGGCCGGTCGTCGTCTCTAGGAATACAAAAGACAGAGCAAGGGGTAAAACATAATCTTGAACCATGTCCACCACCAAAGTAGCCATGGATTATGCAGGTCGGCTATGAAGTTTTTTTTTTTTTTTGAAATACCAAGAGGTTCTGGGCCTAGGCCCGTACATCCCCTCAGGCCCGGGACCAGAGCATGTTATATGGTCCCGTCCCAAGAGCCACTCGAACCGGCGACCTCTAGGCTCTGAAGTTTTTTTGGTTTACAGTCTTCTGCTTTGGAGATCTGAGCACTTTTATTTTCTTTTCAGCCAACCTCGTCTCTATTATAACATCATTGTCATCATTGTTCTCACCGCTAACGCTTACTATCTTGACAGAAAATATATAACTTAGGGTTGAATTAATCTAAATCTAGAATTACTTAGATGTTGAGTTCATGATAGAAATATCAAAGAATTGATTTATTCTTTATCCAAAAAAAAGATTTAATTGACAAAAAAATGTAAAGTGCACTGGTACTAAGCTACCAAATCATTTTGGCCGACTTTGGAGCTCTTGTTTCTCTCCTAACACTAGAGAGAGAAACCGAGACAATGTCTTCTTTGTAGTCTTGGTTTTGCGTTCGGTGGCTCTCTGAGTTCCGGCGTTGCCCCCCCCCCCTTTTTCTTTCTTTCTGGTTGTTTGCTTTTCGTCGATCTAGAGAAGGAGATATCGCAAGAGGTTACGATGAGATCCAGATCTGGACTGAGTTTGTTGACGGGATGAAATTTTTTGTCCCTATCTACTCAATTCCTTGATCGGTCTTTGAGGGGAATGAATGAATTAACGAGTTGTGAATCCTTTGATTTATAACTTGGGATTGATTTACCTCGTCTTTGTTTAATCGAAACCTTTTTAAAATCTCTATGTTCTCACTTTTGTGTTTCTGTAAGTTTGGGACTCTTCATCTACATGCATGTCGGATTTGGGTGCCATCATTAGATCCAATTCCTATGAGATTTTTGTTCTTGTGATTCTGGCTTCATCCAAGCTTCTTTTCGGTGTAGATGTTTGCCATCTTCTTCATCGGATGCTGCAATTTCTTCGTTTTAATAAAGACTTGTACTATGGCTTCCTGCTCCAGTGGCGTTGCTTCTCTTGGCTACGAAGTAAAAGTGGTTTTGGAGGTGGGTTCGGGATGAATATTTGCCGGAGGTTCGATGCGGCCTTCTCTCTCCCGGGTTTTCACTTTGCGTTGGACGATATGAGCAAATCATCCTCCGGCTTCCTCCGGAGGACATCAGTCAGTGGTCGAATCGTCTCGGAGACCAAGAATTTCTAGTCACTTTATCTCTTTTGATTTGGTTTATTGGTTATATATTAACTGTCTTGTTTTTAGATGTAATGAATTCCCTAGATTTCTCTAGAGAACTTTTTGTTCTTTGACTTAAGGACTATAGGGATTTTGTTGTGGCCGCCGGCGTAAGAACTTCAGGACTTTTGTGTGGCTGCCGACGAAAAGGATATATATAATTTTCTTTCAATGTTGCAATAAAATCCTTATACATTAAAAACAGCAACATTGTGATAGTAATAAGCTACAAAACTGCGCATCCCTGCGATGTGGTTAGCTTGTTTTTGTATCTCATCAAAAGCCTTCTTTAAATCTGCATTGGTGAAGCCATAGAGTTTGTTTATTAACTAATAAGTAATATGCGTTCATTGTTGAATTAACTACATGTGACATTAGTTTTGGAACTCCTTTTTTGACAAAATGGTTTGTGACCATTTGCCAGTAGAAACGTTCATCAGAACGACCATATTTTAGGCATCATAAAATCGTCACAGTAAACACTACATCATATTATATTTATTTTTCAAAATCGAAGTTAATTTGAATGAAAAATAAAATTCCAAAGTGAATGACTCCAAAAACTTATATCCCAATTTGAAAGTTCTGATATAAATTCATCAACTATATAAAATGGTTGACAACGTTCAAAAATTTTAGATATATTTTGGTGTATTGGAAAAAGCAGAAAAGAGATATCAAACCAGATTTCAGGTTTGAATATCGAAATCTGGCTAATGGGCAAATATATAAAAAAAGTATTCTTTTGGCCCATAATTCGTTGAATCGTTATGCTGACAAAATTAACAAATATCTCCTTAATTAATTGGTGACAGCATTAAAACCTTAAATTCTGTAACATAAAAAAAACAAACAATTCCAATTAAACAAGAATTAAATTCTTGTCCTCCTCTTTATTGCTCAACGTCTTCTTGACGTTAGAAGGGTATGTCTATAAGCCATTTTCCTTTCCTTATGTGATGTAATGGCATCATACGATCATGATATCAGTGATCAACATGATCATCAAAAACAATAAAACATCTATCTTTCCCAATTTTTTTTGTGTGTATATAACACATAGATTATTTTTGTAAGATTCTGCTTTTGAGTTAGACAAAACAAAATCAATTGTAGTTGAATTCTGGGATTCAGATGCCATACAACCATCACAATACAAAGAGTTTTCATAATTTAATATAAAATATCATATTTTTCCTCTGCACATCCGTGATTTTTCATAATTCTTGTATCAATATATTTATATCATCATTTTATTTATGCATTTCATTTGTACATTTTACAAATAATGGTTTGTCCATATTATAGTAAATTGAGTTTTTATAATTAGAGTCCACTAATTTTGTCATTATCATTCGACTTATTCTTTTGTTCATGTCAATATAGCTAGTAAAACTGAAATACGCATTTGATGTTTCGAAGTAAAAAATCCAAAACACATATTATAAGAGACATACTCCCTCCGTTTCTTAAAGAGTGTCGTTTTAGATGTTTGCACACAAATTAATAAAACATATTCAAATGTCTATTATACCCCTAAATAACAAATTGACTATTCATATTCTTTTTTATATTTGGGGTTGAATTGGGTATTTATCATTAAAAGTTACATTGAAAAATGAGAACGACACTCTTTGTGAAAAAAAAAATAAAGCTAAAATGACACTCCAGACTATTTTTTTGTCTTGGAAACATCAATTTATAAATCCAAAATAAATTATAAAAATAGGTCTCTCTAACGGTAACGACTCGGAGACAACACAGGCATTGGGCCGAAATTGTAACTTGAGCTGAGGCCCATAAGTGGAGATACGAACAAGCCTATATGGAGGAGGAGTAGAAGCGAAGGAAGTGTCAGTGTCAGTGTCCCGTTCGATGTTGGTCTTTTTACTTTTTTAGTTTCTCTTGGAAAAGTCGATGGGGAATCAAGTTTGATAATAAGGTCATTTTGGATTTCTCATCTCTGCAACTGCAATCATAGTTTATCTTAGGGCCTATCCAGAGAGAAATAGTAGAGCTGATCATTTCTTGTCTTTGTTTCTGCATGACCGAATTCTAAATCTTCTTGAAACTTCCAAAGATCTGCAGATTCTGCACAATAAAACCTTCGGTTATCAATGGGTTTGAGTCCTTCCTTCCCCAGGTAATATGTTAATAATGAGGCAAACTTTGTTTAAATCTAGAGCTATTAGATATTGCCTTTTTAATGTTATTATTATGGGACAAGATGCTTCTTTTCTGTTTCAGATTTACCACTAAAACAATTGTGAATACATAGAAACGAAAACAATATCTTGAAAGTCTCACAAAAAGTTTCTGGATATGTATATACATACTATGGGTTTAACTATATTCATCCTTTTTTCATTTGTAGGTGAATTTGGATGAAGATCGCAACTCAGCAGAAAGCACTTAAGATTAACTGACTAACCAAAACTGTAAGTGAATCCACACAACTTAAAATCCACTAAATAACTAGTAGAACAATAACAAACCAAAAACTTGGTACCAAAAAAAAAAAAAAAAACAAACCAAAAACTTCAAAAGATGAGAATATTATGAAAGTCAACAAAAGCATACAACATTATTTACATGCGTTTTATTATAAATGTGAACCCCATTGTCACTATACAAGCACAGTAACTTCTGTTTTTTACCTCTATATAAACGATCAAAATATCGATTGTTTTGTACAATTGAAAACACAACTTTCTCTACTATAAAATCTTTCTCTTTCCTTCTCGTTCCTTTTATTTATCACTCGGGTATAAATTTCTTTTTCTTTATTTATATTTATTATTCCGATAAAATTATACTATTATTATAACACGTTATCAGCACGATCACTCTATGATTAAACTATATAAATTATTATACACTATATAAATTATTATACAGACGGATATTATCCCCATAATAATTTTATGCGGTTGAATATTATATCACTATTCACTTATTATTACTAGGAGCGGTTTGTCCCCTCCCAATATTATTTTATTTTTCATATACTTTGGTTGCTCAATGCACCATAACTATATATATTATAGCCGTCCATTATAGTATATAATTATGGTGCATTGAGCGACCAATGTATAGAAAAGTAAAATAATAACGCGGCTCAGCCGTCCATTATAATATATAGTTATGGTGCATTGAGCAACCAATGTATAGGAAAAGTAAAATAATAACGCGGCTCAGCCGTCCATTATAATATATATAGTTATGATGCATTGAGCAACCAATGTATAGGAAAAATAAAATAATATTGGGAGGGGACAAACCGCTCCTAGTAATAATAAGTGAATAGTGATATAATATTCAACCATATAATAATTTATATAGTGTATTAATATATATGTGTTTATTCAGCTTAATCATAGAGTGATCGTGCTGATAACGTGTTATAATAATAGTATAATTTTATCGGAATAATAAATCAAAATAAAGAAAAAGAAATTTATACCCGAGTGGGAATGAGACACTGATAAATAAAAGGAACGAGAAGGAAAGAGAAAGATTTTATAGTAGAGAGAAAGTTGTGTTTTCAATTGTACAAAACAATCGATATTTCGATCGTTTATATAGAGGTAAAAAACAGAAGTTATTGGGCTTGCATAGTGACAGTGGGGTCCACATTTATAATAAAACACGTGTAAATAATGCTGTATGCTTTTGTTGACTTTCATAACACTCCCCCTTGGAGACCAGTGTCAC
>OVAP01004822.1:0-13915 GCA_900406295.1 Aurinia saxatilis | reverse complement strand
ATATCATGTGTATAGTCCACCTGTGGGTAACTAATTAATACATAATAATATAAAAACTTATTTAAATAATGGTTGTTATGTGCAAACTATGATAGGATATAGTCACTGTGGTGGTATCTAAATCCCGATTTTACACTTTTAAACCAATGTTCTGTCACAAATTATGCATAATAAGCATATTGAAAGGCAATTGGTAGCTACACAAATAATGTATCAAATATTATCAAATCTTATATAATTAAAATATTTTAATATGAATAATTCAATATGATCATTATTGCACTAATAATATGCACAAAACAGTTTCAAAATTTAATAAATTGTTTTATGCAAACAATAAATCATAATCTTTAATGGACAAAGACAAACATTTTCAATACCTTGAAAAAGGTTTTAATGTGTGAATAATTAGTCACAACCGTTACTGCACTCATAATGCACATAATAATTTCAAAACGGTTANTTTTGAATACCTTGGAAAAACGATTTAATGTGTGAATAATTAATCACAACCGTTACTGCACTAATAATGCACACAATAATTTCAAAATCATTGCTGCACTATTAATGCACAGAATAAATGTTTAAAAATTATCTAAAAACGTTTTAAAGTGATAATTTAACCCAACTTTTATTGTTTGTCAAACGTTTTTGAAAACTTGAAGAGTTATGTCTAGAACAATTTTATTTTGTACGAATTATGCACAAAACTTAAATTTTATCATTAGCTTTTGCACAGATTATGCACAAAAAATATGTGAAAACTTAATTCACATACTCACAAAAATACACAAATTATGAACACTGCAATTATGTTCTAAACTTGTGAGAGAAAATTCTAAAATGCATAAATCTGATTTTGCACGAAAGAAATTTTTATAGCATGTACTGATAATGTACAACCACGAAAATTAACAAAATCAAATCAACGAAATCTTGTTTTCTACATCTATCATCTTCCATTTCCAGTTTATAAATCTATTATTCTTAATGGATCAACTAAATGTTTACAACCATGCTCTGATACCACATGTTGGAAAAATTTACATGAACCCTAAGACCTTCAAAACATCTAGATAATCACATAATAGATCCATAAGAAGGTTTATAGAATTACCTGCGTTCATAGTTGAAAAATGAAAGAGTTTCCCTGAATGAACTCTTGAATGGAGGATGAACAACTTAAGATAGGTGATTAGCTTTCTCTCTCCTTGCCTAGAACTTTTAGGTGTTGTTTTTCTTAAGTCTTGCAAATATGATGGTCTAATGGCAAGTATTTATAGGTGGAGAGAGGACCTAATTCCTCATTAGTGTTTCCATAGATTTAATCTCAACCATCCATCAAAGTAGAGATTACTAGGAATTACTCCATTATTTCCAATATATTTGGACAACAATAACATTAAATAATAACATTATTCCAATAGAAAATAGATTAATATAAGACCATATTATAGGGAAGAATTATTTCTTACACTTACAATCTTTTATGTTTATTCTGAGGTTTTGTTTTTGGAGGAAACGAGTGTACTTTTATGCAGAAACTTCAGGCTTTGTGCTTTTGTATTTTTCTGGGGTTAGGGTCTATTGGAGTAGGCTATGGAGATGACTTCTTCAACGTGTTCACCAAGTAAAGACAAGAAGATCCTCCAATGATGCAAGCTTAGTTTTCCGGAAAAAATTAAGTTTGTATAATTTATTCTCATCAAGAAAAATAAATAAGCAAGAATTATACTCCCTCCGTTTCATAATAAGTGTCATTTTAGAGTTAAATTTTTGTTTCATTTTAAGTGTCGTTTTGCTTTTTCAATGCAGATTTATTACCAAATTTCCAATTTTATCCCTATTTTTCAAGCTTATTAATTACAAAAACTAAAGAATAGAACATATTAAATAGGGGTACGTAAAACGGAAAATTTAATAGTTTTCTTAATTTGTGTGAAATATGTCAAAACGACACTCTTTAAGAAACAGAGGGAGTAACATAACTAAATCTAAAAATTTATGAATTACTTTTACGTATTTAATGGTCACTAAATGTTTTACGTTTATCTTAATATGCAGTATCTTATTGTTTCAAACATTTGTTTAATCGACTAAAGTTTAAAAATAAAAATTACCATTTAAATTTAAGGTAAATTAAAATTAACTAAAAAAAAAAAATCAAAATTAAAAAAAATTATTTACATCCAAAATTATATTTTTGTTACTTTTAAGAGATCACTATGTGATCAACCCGCACATAGCACTGTTAAAGTTTTTATTATAAATTACATAAGTAAAATAAAATATAATTATATATTATATAAAATTCAGGTATTTTTTTACTTGATAAAAACATAATATGATTTAGGTGATCAACGAGCCGATCAGTTGAAAGTGTCGGAATATATCAACTCATGTCAGTTTTCTTACATGAACAACTGTGTGTTGCGTTATTCAGAGTTAAGTCCAAAACAAAACCTAAAATTTTGGTTATGGAGAAAGACGGAAATGATACACGGAAGTTTTCAACAATTTGATGTAGTTCCACTTTAGCTTTCCTGCATTTTTATTCTTTTCATTTTCCAAACTACCTTCTTATATTTTACAGTATTATCTTATTTTATGAGTATTTTAAACTTTTTACACTTATCTTTTTGTTCTTTATTTTCCCAAAAAAAAAATAAATTTTATACTCGAATACATTCTAGCACACTATGTCCGGGCATATTTTATATCCATAAAAAAGTTGGTATGCATAATGTTTGAAACAGTTAATGTTGTCGCAGATGAGCTTTTGTGAAATTTGGTTCGTTTGTGGTTCTGTTAGATTCTTCTATGGGGTGGTGGCTTCGTTGGGATACCAAACCCATTCACCTGCCCAAATTTTCCATTTATTTAGCTTCTTCGCTCCCCATTTCTATTATATCAGATTCTAGTTGAAAGGAAAGATAATGCCTTTGAATAAGGACTATTCATCTTCTTCGTCATCTTCTTCCCAGCTAAGTACTCCAAGGTAACCCAAGTCTAAATTATTGTCATTGAGATTTTTTAATCTTGATAAGTTAATCAGTAGTGTGTTTTGGTAAAATGCATTTTGCAGAGCATTTCCGAGGTTGTCTCCCCCCCAAGCCATCGCTGCAACTTCTTATTACTCCGGCCTTGATGTATGAGTTAATTTATTTTGAATTTTGTATCCAAAGAAATCTCCTCTTCTGTTTAACTAATACGCTAGCTCATCTTTTGATTTTACAGTCTAACGAAGAACTCCGGAAGGAGATCGCAGAGCTTGAGACACAGATTTTACAGTTAGAACAGTATCTTCTGTCCCTGTACAGAACATCCTTTGAAGATCAATTGCCTAAATTGTTACTAGACGATTCTCCGGGCTACCTTAAAACTCCTCCATCAACCATATTTCATAATGTCCGCGTGAATGATCTTAATTGGCAGCTGATTCCATTGATGCAGTTACCCTTTTATCTCTGTTTTTAATGTTAGTTTCTGATTGTGAATGTTACAGGACAAGATGAATAGATTCGAGTCTAGTCACCCGAGTTTGGCTGATCTTCTTGGTCTTAACACTCCCAACAAACTCTCTGAAGAGATTGTGAGACTTATATGTGTGATACTCTTCAGACTCTCAGACAAGAGACATAGTAGCTTGGTCAAAAACAAAGAGTTTGGAGTTGTAATCCATAAACTCTGCCTAGACGAGGATAATTTGAAGTCGGTAGAGAAAATGATTCATAATTTCAAGTGAGACTGCACATTTATAAATAATGCTTTAAATTTTAAAGTAGAATCTCACTCTTGTTACAACTGATTATACGCAGATCATTGGTTCGGAAGCTTGAGAAGGTTGATCCGGCAAAGATGGCTCGGGAAGAGAAGCTCGCATTCTGGGTCAACATTCATAATGCTCTAGTGATGCACGTAAGAAACTTAGCAAAGCCGAGTCTACAAACACATCTTAGCTCCTTGTTAATCTAAAAGTGTCTTACTCCTCTTACAGGCCTATATAGAATATGGAATGCGTGAGGGCACAACAAGCACAATGATCTTCAAGGTCTGAGATTATTTCTTTTACCGATTGTATTCGTAGAGCATCTAAGATTTAAAGAAGTTATATGTGTCCAACCTGTCAGGCAACATTTAATGTGGGTGGGGAGCAGGTAAATGCACATGATATCCAGAGTTCGATATTGGGCATTCGTTCATCCCATTCCGGATCAGTAAGTTGATTACCACCTTTCTTGTTCGTTATATGTTTGCGTCTGATTGTTTTCTTAGCTGTAAATGCAGATGCCAAACGCAAATAGAGCTTCCCCCTTCTTTTGTGTTTTAACTTTTAACATTCATGTTTATCAAAGATTTAAAGAAAACGTTAAAATCACAAATTTTCAAAAATATTCTTCACATGCAAACAAAATTGCAATGGCTTTAAAAACAATTGGCATGCCTCCTCGTTTCGAGTATATCTTCAACGCGTAAAATTTGTTACTATTTGGCCATGGTAGCGTCTATGGGCGCTGTTTTCACCGGCTAGGAGGGCAAAGGCAAGTACCGGTGTACACACTTATGCGTTGGACTATGCCGAATCTCTTCTTCATTTTGCCCTCTCTACTGGCACGTCAAATGATCCAATGGTATGTGTCCCTCATATTTTCCCTTTTGGGGTCCTCACTACCTGAATTAGCCATTTCAAAACAACGTAATATGGCTCATCAGGTCCACGTTTATACCACGGAAGGAATTTTTAAAGAGCTTAAGGAAGCAAGAGAAGGTTTCATTCGGACAAATGTTATGCTTGATAAGGCGACAAGAATTCTGTTGCCAAAGATCATGTACAGTTACGCAAAGGATGCTTCTATCGACATGGCTGGAGTCTTCAATATCATATTAGAGTGCCTAACAGCGGCAAAGCGAGAGGCTATGAGAAAAGTTGTGGAGAAAAAGCAAGAGAAAATCATTCACTGGATTAACCAAGACTCAAACTTTCGCTATATTATGGATTGTGATCTCACAAAAGAAAGTTATGGAATGTGATAATCATTTACCTTCTCTTCTTTCTTTTTTTCTCTCTTTTTCCTTTTCTTTATGAACATTCCATTTGATTGATTAATTGGAAACATAGTTTGAAATTACAAACATAGTTTGAGGTGAAACTCTCTCTTAAATCGTGAATGTGTATCCCATAAATGTTGATACATTCCTCATTTTCGGCAAAACGCTTGCAGAGGATTTATAAGTCCGTGTGGACAGTAGCCATCCTATGTACCCCCGCCCGAGCAGGGGTGGATCCAGACAATATTTTCAGTGGGGGCAAAATAATATTATTAAATTAATTTTTTAAATTTTTTAAAAGATTTGTTATAATGAAAAATAACACTCTACAATTATATATTATCAAATAAAAAATCTATTTATACAATGATTTGATGAAGATGTTTTGTGAATTTGATATAATTTTGATATAATTGTTAGTTTTTTGTTTTAAAAATTAATTTTTTGAAACTTTGTCTAGAAATAAAAACAATGGAGGCAAAATCATTTTTAGTGGGGGCACAAAAATATTTTTTCTAAAAATCACACTAAACTTAAAAAAACAATGGGTGCACTTGCCCCCACTCGGTGAACAGTAAATCCGTCCCTGCCCCCTNTAAAAATCACACTAAACTTAAAAAAAACAATGGTGCACTTGCCCCCATGAACAGTAAATCCGTCCCTGCCCCCCCAACATGAACTTGATTGGTAAGTCTTCTGCGGCAAGGGCTGAACTGACATGTTTCTGAGATTTTTATTCCTACAATAGTAATGGTACCTCCAGTACATCAGTTAATGATGTTGAGTTCCAAGCCGCGTCCGAGTGTATTTGGAACGGGGATGGATGATCTAAACACTTTTGGTGGTAGGGTATCAGGGGAGCCTTAGCGAGTAAGATTTTTTATGTTAAAGCAAAAAAAAAAAAAAAAAAAGCTTGAAGCTTGAAGAAAATGACTTAAACTTGTAATTTCATTTCTTAAGGTTTTACAATACAGACCATAAGCTTTAAATAGACAAAGAGAACAAGGGCACACACTGGAAAACCCTAGTGACACATCATTGGTATTGATCTTAAGGATATGAGGGAATCAAATTGGTTGGAGAGCATAATTTTTTGTTGTTCTTATGCGTGCTCTGTCCTTACAGATCTGCTTTTGTCCCTTGTGGCCGTTGGAGGAGATGTTGGCATGATGGGCTTTATATTGGCCCATATCGTTTATATCTTCTTTTTTTCTTGGGCTGTGATGGGCTTCGTTTGATTTCAGTGGTCAAAGCTTTGCTTTGAAAGGGAGTGTTCCTTTCAACACTTTCAGTATCCTTAATACCCCCTGCAAACTTAGTGTGGGTGGTGAATCCACACCAAGTTTGAACCGATGATCACAGAAGGCTTGGATGGGCACAGGCTTTGTGAATATGTCTGCCAGCTGATGATGTGCAAGGACATGATAGACCACAAGTTTGAGAGCTAACCTTTCCCGAACATATTGAAAATCAACCTCAAAGTGCTTAGACCGTCTGTGCAGTTTTGGATTTGCTGATAAATAAACTGCTGAAAGATTGCCACAGAAGAGTATAGGAAGATCAGGTTGAGGAATTCCTACCTCACGAAGAACATATTATATCCACAAAAGCTGTGAAGCCGTATCAGAGAGGGAGCAATATTCAACTTCAGTAACACTCCTAGATACTGACTTCTGACGTCTTGCAGACAAAGATATAATGTTGGACCCTAAAAAGGTGCAGAATCCACCTGTAGACCGTCTTGTTTCTTCACAACCAGCCCATTCACTGTCACTATAGCCACTGAGAGTGAAGTCACTTGAAGCAGAGAAGGATAATCCATAATTTGTTGTACCTCAGATATATCTGAGGATACGTTTGAGGAGGTTGAAGTCAGTTTATGGGAGCGTGCATCTTTTGACAAATGAAGTTGACTGCATACTGAATATTTGGCTTAGTGAGATTCAAATACTGAAGTTTCCCAGCAAAACTTCGAAAATAGGTAGATTTCGGGAACAACTTGTCTTGATGTGGAACTCTACTTAGTTGGAGGGGAAGAGGTATATGCATAGGAGCACAATCAGCCATACCTGCAACTTGAAGTAAGTCCAGAGCATAGTTGTCTTGATTGAGAAAGATGCCATCTGGGTGGGAAGTGATCTGAACACCTAAGAAGTAACTCAAAGGTCCCATGTTCTTCATATGAACTTCTATTTGGAGATAGACAAGAAGTTGTGATAGAGCATGACTGTTGTTTCCAGTTAACACCATGTAATCAACATAGAGAAGAAGAAGCATAATGTTACCTTCCTGTTGATAAACGAATAGAGATGGGTCAGCTAAGAACGAATAGAGATGGGCCAGCCAAGCTGCAGGTGAATCCATAAGCCAGCAGGAAGTTACTAAACTTGTCAAACCATGCGCGAGGAGTCTGCTTTAAACCATAGATAACTTTGTGTAATTTGCATGACCTGGAAACTTCTCATCAATTAAGCCTGGTGGTTGCTGCATGTAGACAATTTCTTTTAAATCTCTATGTAGAAACGCATTTTTGACATCCAACTGTTTGATTTCCCACTTAAGAGTTGTGGCAGTGTGGAGTATAGACTTGATAGTGGCAGGGAGAACTACTGGACTGTAAGTCTCCAAACAATCTACACCCTCTTCTTGATCAAAATCCTTGGCGACCAATCTGGCTTTCAATCTATCCAAAGAACCTTGTTGTTTTGGAGGCAAGGAGAATATATACTGCCTTGGGTTCTGCATTTGTTGTTTTGGAGGCAAGGAGAATATATCTTGGATTTGGCTTAGGTATTCCAGCTTTACCTCTTGTAATCATTGAATGTTGAGCAACAGGTGAGGGAGAAGACTCAGATTCAACATGTGACTGGAGAACAACAACAGGTGATGATGACCTTGGAGATTGTAACGGAGGGAAGTCTGAATCTGTGAATAGAAAAGGCTCAGAGACTGACTCATTTTGATCCTCAAGAGAAGCAGAATCAGAGAGAGAGAGAGAGAGAGAGAGAGAGAGAGAGAGAGAGAGATATCAATTGCTTCAGGAGGCATCACATTTGTAGAATCAACTGAGTCCAGCGGATATGACACTTCAACCGACTGCTCTACAGTCATGATAGGAGCTTGAGATTCTTATGTTAAGCCATTGAACCAAGCAGATAAGAGAGATGTTGTTCCCTGAGGCAAAAATGATTTGTACACGCTGGAGAAGGGTCATTTCTTCAAACAACACATGTCTGCTGATATACACTTTCCCGGTAGGTGGATGTAAACACATATACCCTTTGTATTTGTCATTATACTCTAAGAAGACACAATGCAATGACCTGGGATCCAACTTATTGCTTGAATAAGAGCGAAGATTCGGATAACAAGAGCTTCCAAACACCCTTAGAGCTGAGTATTCATGTCTTTTCCCAAAAAATTTCTCATGAGGACTTATCTTGCAACTCAAACTCTCCTTTCACAGAATGTTTCTCAAGAAGTTAGCCGTAAATAAAGCCTCTACCCAATATTGCTGAGGCATACAACTCTGAAACGTCATGGAGAGACCAAGCTCGATGATGTGCGTATGCTTTCTTTCTGCAATACCATTCTGTTGTGAAGTGTGTGGACATGATACAAGTTTTTTGATGCCACATTTTGCTAGATGATAGACAAAGTTGTTACTGATAAACTCACCACCACCATCACACTGAAACATCTGAATTTTTTCACTAGTTTGATTCTTAACAAGTGACTGAAATTGGATAAATATTGAGTTGAAGTCTGGCTTGAACTTTAAAGGAAACAACCAACAATATCTGGAATAGTTGTCAATGAAGACTACATAATACCGAAACCCTTGAAAGGAACAAACATGAGATTGTCCCCATAGATTTTACAATGGATTCTTTTTTAAAGGTTTTATAGCCTGAAAACTAGAAGCAGAGAAGGGAAGTCTTGTACTCTTGCCAAGTTGACAGGAATCACAAAGTTCCTTGGAAATTTTATTGACTGATATGGCTTTGATGGAGGAAAGATGTTGAAAGATTTCACTGATGGGATGGCCAAGACGTTTGTGCCACAACTCATCACTTGTGGAGCATTGCCCCGAGGAGTAGAAGGCCATAAAAGCAGCATCTTCCAACACATAGAGATCATCATGCCTGTTCCCCTGTGTCATGACCTGATTTGTGTTCTTGTCCTTCACACACACACACTTCACAATCAAATTCAAGGATAATCCTTTGTAAGCTTGAACACGGACAACAAAGACTTGGCAATTCTTGGACAAACGAGTACATCATTGAGAGAAAGAGTACCTGGCATAGTCGAAAGAGGAGTCGATCATGTATGGCTGATAGGAAGAAAGTTGACATCTCCTACCATAAATGAATCATTGCCATGATAAGCCTGCGAAGTCTGAAGGTGATTGGTGGAGTTTGTCACATGAGCAGAGGACAACTCGTTTCCTGAATAGTGGTTATCATTCAAGACTCGCATTGCGGCAAAAGCAGCAACAACATCAACATCGTGGTAATTGTTGTCAAACCTTTTATAGCATTTGAAAGCGGGATGACCAATTTTCCCACAAATCTGACATATTGGATGATTGTCTGCAGAAATGTTCTTGTTGTTGCTGTTTGGGACTTGTTGGTGAAAACCTCTGCCCTGCGTAGAGTAAGAACCTTGTCCTCTGCCTATGTTACCCATTTCCTCTGCCTGAGTTTCCTTTTCCTTGATTGTAACCAGCATTGTTTAACCCATTGAAACCACCACCATTGTATCCTGATGGTGTGTTGAATCCTTGTCCATTGAAACCAGCAGAGCCATTCAAACCCGAGTAACCATTAAAGCCAGCAAATCCACCAGAATTGTTCTGACCAGAATTTCCATTTGTGCCTCCTGGAGCCATATTCTGATTAACAGCAAATGCCATATGAGGAATAACAGAACCCTCAGACGCCTCATAAGCTTTTCGGTTATCATCAAAGCTAACAAGCTGAGAACATACATATTCAAATGATTGACTAGGAAAGTTGCTCAATGAATTCTCAATAACAATGGAGATAGCTTCATATTCTTTCCCTAGACAATGTAAAGAACCAAAAACTTCATGTGTTCTGGAACAGGAAGCCCTATGAAACTTAACTGGTCAGAAATTCCCTTAACCGTGCTAAGATATTCAGACATAGACAAGTTCAACTTGGTAACATTTTGTAATTTCTGCTGGAGTTCGAACTGCCTAGACGTCGATACCCTATTAAAATGAGAGGCTAGGCCAAACCATACCTCGTGTGACGAGTTTAGATGGTACACATGAACTGGTAGGGGTGATATTTTACCGATTTTTACTATATATTTTATGTGTTTTCCATGACAAAACCAAAGGATTTTGAGATTAAAGTGATGATTTTCACTATTTTATAATTTCAAAGTGTTTTTGTTAGAATAAGACTTTTTAGGTACAAAAATGGGCTTTTCTCGCTTGAGGCAGAAAATCAGCACCAAATGTTCAGGGCCAGACGAAAATGGTTTACATTTTGGATGGATGTGAAATTTGGAGACAATTAAACCACGTGAGTTAGCTTTTATATGGACTTTGAATCAAGTCATTAGGCCCAACGATCAGGAATGTATGCCCAATTTACTGAAGAGATGTCTGTCTGAAGCCCACAGCCGACCAGTCGATCGAACTTATGTTGATCGATCGATTGAGTTACAGATAACCACAAAAAGCTTTTGGAAACTTCTCCTAACCACTCCAGATACTCAAGGGATATTTGGGAACAACAAGAAGCCGTGTGAGAAGATTTAGAGCTACAATAAGACTTATCTAGAATAGAATCGATCGAATATCCTCTCTTTATTCGATCGATTAAAGAGGATAAGATCATAAATTGTGAATATCTTCAGCTGATCCTCTCTTATCTCTTTGCTGAAGCCCTTGGTCGTGTCTCACTTCCTGTATAAAGAGTTTTTCGTCTCATAAGAAGGGTGTGCCTCTCCATACACAAAAGCTCTCGANGATAATTGGGATAAAGGTTTTCATAGTCTCATGGTTTGGTAGATAGATGTTTATTAGTCATTTGGAAGAACTTTATCTTTACTAGCTTTAACTGAGAATTGCTAGAGTAATTAACTAGCCTTTCATACTAGATTATCTTCGCTAATACACCTTTAGGTAGAAGATCTTATGGGTAAATGATGAGCTGTACATGTGGGATCTTGACCAAAGGACCATGTGTATGGTTAACATATCAATTCTTTAGTAGAGATCATGACTGCCCCTTTGTTGAGGTCGTGTGATTAGTGTTTGAGTATAATTGAGTTAGGAAGATTCCAATACGAAGGCTGTTAACAAATCTTAATAATTTGGCCCGTGTTACTAGAGAAATACCTTATTCCCAACATTTAGATTCATTTGCATACAAACCGTTTTTATTTTGCATTAGTAGATTTATAGATTTCATTAAAAAGCATTTCATTTGATCGAACGTCTATATCATTCGATCGATCAAAACCCACAGAAATCATATATGCATCTTAGCTCGATTCGAATCTCATAAGTTTGCAGCGTAGTAACCCTTTCCCTGTGGATACGATCCCTAAGTACTATTGTGAGACCTGTGCGCTTGCAGGAATATTTTGGGGGAAAACTAATCCCATCAAGTTTTTTGGCGCCGTTGCGAGGGAAAGGTTGATTTATCATTTCTACCTTCATGCTTCAGACTAGAATCCAGACTAAGAATTTCCCTTTACTGCATTTGTTTTGCATTGATCTCATATTTTCAGCATATTTAAATTTTCAGTTTTTGCATATATTCCTTCCTTTTAATTCAGGTACTAACTTGAAGAAGAATGGACAACATGGCTATAGAGTACATAAGGAATCTATATTCATGTACTGAAGAATTACCCGAGGTATCATTTGCATGCTATCAACGAATGAGAAAGATGATGCAAGAATCAGGAGCAAGACTCGAAGAAAGATTCAATAGAATAGGTGAAGGACGAGCAAAGACCTTAAGGCTGATCAAGGAGCGCGGCCGATCCTCTGAACTGAAAGAAGAGGAAGCAACACAACTCAGCCTTACCCCTCATGGATATTTTTAATTTGTCTAAACCTGACTCTTTTGTCACAGATACATCATTTGAAGACTATGCATACACCCTGGAGAGTAAAAAAAAAGAAGATTGAAGAACAAAATGAAGAGGTTACATCGTTAAAACAGAAGTTTGAGGAGCTCGAGCGCGAAAATAAAGCACGTAAGACGGTATCTCTCGCTCCCTCTAAAGCTTCTTTTGAAACTGGTTTTTCTTATGAGTTTTACGATACATGCCTAGAGGATTGCTTTGCTTTTGACTGCAACACGACAGGAACTCAAGAAATTCAAAACCAAGTCCCATTCGATCGAATAGATATATCGTTCGATCGAATACAGGAGGATGAAGAACACATTGAAGAAATTCAAATGACTCCATACTTGGAACCAGTTGACGAAAGGTATTCTCCTGTCAATTGTTTTAATGAACCTAATATTATGAGTTTCTCTTGCAGTAAAAAAGACAATGTCTCAGAAATCAAAGAATCAAAACTAGAGCCTAAAGCTGAGTCTTCCAACACTCTCGATGAACTTCAAGATGATTTTGGTGTAGAAATCTTTGACGATGCACCCAGTGATACAAAAAATAAAGGCCCAGAGGTATGTTATAATTTGGTAAATTCTTTAGAGCATCATGATGAGATTATGGAAAGAAATAAGAATTCAGAAATGAAACTTGAACTTAAACAACATGTTTCACATATGGATAGTGATCTTCACACCATAGGTTTTTATTACATTTTCATTTCCTAAAAATTCATTGAAACATAGTATGGACTTCATCTTTTCATCAAATCATTTTTGTTCTAATATGCATATGGAAATAAAGGATTATCCAAAGATATATGCTATGTTTGCTTTAACCTTCTTTGCAGAAAAGTTTGTCCCTTTCATATGAACAATTATGTTTTTCTTTGCATATTTTGCTTTTTGCAAAAATAGGAGAAGGAAAAAATATGCATTGGCCCAACCTTTTGATACATGCGATTAATATAATGCCACCAAGTCGAGCTAAAAGACTTTAAACAAAAGCACTGAGTGGGAGGCAACCCACTGGTAAGTTTTATTTTTTTATTTTCTTTTAGTGCTTTTAATGTTTTTGTTAGTGTCTCATGAAAATAGGATCGAAGGGAAAAATCTGCAGGAAACAGATTCGATCGAAGGACTTGTTAACTCGATCGAATGACGGTTGTTCTTAGCATCACATCGCTATTCTAATGGAAAACCAGAGCCACCTAATTCGAATCAGCTAGTGATCCATCAACATGATGCAGACTTCAACACTAATCGAGAGACCGACAAAATTCAGGAGAATCACTCAGTGATTCGATCAAAAACATGCATGGTTCGATGACCACAAATGAAGAACAAAGATCCTTTAAACAACACGACAAATGATGAGATACTGATGTTGTCAGTCAGGTATAATATTCACATATCCCCTGTAAAGTCCTTTTCAATTCAATTATACAAAGAGGAGGTCATTAGATACACTCGAAGATGACAAGGTAAAATCCACTTTCCATTTCTATTTCAATCCATTTCAATTCCCATTTTGGTATCACAGCTTGTCAACATCGAGGATGATGTTATTCAAGTCTGAAGGGGGTATTCCTCATTATCAAACTCGTTTATTTCTTTTGGCCAGATTTCTCAAATGGTTAAAATCGGTTTCAAAATGCTTTTGCAAAATTTTCACCCTTATTTTTCAAATTCTCAGCATGGAATAAGGACCTTACTCACAACTAGACTGCGTCCTAGTAACCATCTTTACAAGACTG